>JADRCD010227653.1:0-18015 GCA_019843815.1 Montemys delectorum
AAATTCTTAGGGAAATGGATGGATCTGGAGAGTATCATCCTGAGTGAGGTAACCCAATCACAAAAGATCACACATGGTATGCATTCTCTGATAAGTGGTTATTAGCCCAGAAGTTTGGAATATAGGAAGAATCTAAGTCTCTTAAAGATCAAAGCAAAAGCAACTAAGGAAGAATAGGCCCCATCAAATGAGCAAAGGAAACTTTACAAGCACATCCTGGGATGATGCCTTTCTTGTAAACATTCTCATCAAGGAAAGTTGAGCCAAAAAGTTACCTAATAATATATCTTATTTAACAGGTCAGGAAGGCAAGCACCTGAAGTTGAGGGTGGAAAGAAGTTCACTAACAGTTTAGATGCTTCTCTACAAGATGCTGAAGGGAATAGAGACCACTAAGAAAAAAAAATCAAAGAATGAACTGGAATAAGGAAACCTGTTTACGAGATGACTGGTAGAAGACAATCCAGCTGCTGGCATTTTCTTTCTTGCCTACTCACAATGCTTCCTGTGAGCCACCCATATTTCTTCCTCAACTGTACCAGTCACCAGCCACACAGGACCCTTTTGATCAACCATTCAGCTCACACAGACAAAATCAAGCCGTTTGCCAGATTGTTAGGCTCCCGGGGGAAACAACTAGATCAAGTTTAAGGGTTGCCTGTAAAGTTGATGGCCTTTTGAGGTGATCAACACAAGAGGGGCAGAAGAACCCATGTTTGTACCTCAGTGTGGTCTAAATCAGCTTTATCGGGAGCTTCTAAAAGTAGAAGAGCTTCTCTCTGTTTGAACTTTATGTCTCCTTGAGCCAGTGAAGCTGTTTTCCCACAGTGCTGAACAGTGAATAGGTTGTTGTTCAGAGTGATAGCCTTAACTGTCAGATCATTACCCACACATAGTCGAGAAATAGGGTCAACTATTGTATTTTCTCTTTAGGTAATCATTTGTGCTCATATAACAGACAAGTTAAGGACAGGAGGAGGAGGAGGAGGAGGAGGAGGAGGAGGAGGAGGAGGAGGAGGAGGAGGAGGAGGAGGTGGAGGAGAAAAAGGAGAAGTTCCTATATCTTTTTAAATGGCAGATTTGGTGCTCATGTTCAATGCTCTGGCCTCTGTTTTAGAATAATGACAACTATCCCAATGTGTCAAGTGTTGTGAGTTATGTTTAATCTGATGGAGGCTGAGTATTCAATAAGTAGGTATTTATTTCCTCATCTGCAAGATGTAAAGTGGACTCCATTCTTTTCGTCTGTATTTGCAAACTGGAATCCTTTCTGTTTCTCTTAATTTTAATCAAAATGATAGAGAGTTTGCTACTCTGATATCTCTAGAAGCCTTTCTTGCCTTAATAAAAGAAAACTAAGGTTTGCATGCAATTCTAATCTCTTTTAAACTCAAGCCCATTTTCACAAATAAGGGATGGAAAATGGCTTTTCCCCATAATTCTAGTATTAGCATTGTAGTCTTTCATTTCATAACCTTGAAAAGTCACAGTGCTTCCATGAATTCAATGATTTAATGCCTACTCTCCAGTGATAGCATTCTCCTCACTCATCCTCCAAAACAGATTTTCTTAAGTCACACCAGATCCTGGTCTTTCCCTGATCTAGTTCCATGATTGGATCCCTTCCTGAAGAATTCCATTTCAAAATGAGTCAGCTTCCTGATTGGCTATGACCAAGACCTTATTACTCACTTTAGAATATTACTCACATCTTATCATGTCTGGCCATGTGACACTCTTCAGCATAGCTTGTGTTTTCTTCACTTCAAAAACATAATATGAATATTATGTTATTACTAAGACTCCCAATAGAAGAGAAACCTAGCTTAGAGAATCAAAGTTCAGCAATTTGCCCTTGTATTGCACGGCCATAGAACATTAAAACATTTTAAACCAAACCAAAGGAAACAAAACAAATAACCCCTGCCCCAAAACACACTTTATAACCTCTTCTAAAAGCTTATTTTATTTTCAAAGTTAGCACAGGAGTTAAAGAAATCATGCTATTTTACACAAAGTCTGTCAGTAGATTCCTTTCCTGTCCTATCTTCTTTTTCCCTCTACACCTTGGAACCCCTGACCCATTCTGCTTTCTATTGTCAGGTCACATGTATCCTTTTTTCCTCTTCCCAACTTCCTTATCATCTCTTTTACCCACCTTTTGGTCTCCCTTCCCCTGTTTCAATTTCCAAATACCTTTATTCTCATTTGTACTTTTGTATGCAAACAGAAAATTACCTTCTTGTGTGTTTAGTAATACTTTACACAATGTCACAATTGAAAGATGCATATTATTTAATTTTAAAGGAAGGATATATTTCTTCTTGCCAATTCAGCTGAGCACTGCATATTATCAACCTGATTCTTAACTAATAGAAATAATGTATTTCCATGGAAATTATACTCTTCAAAATAAGCAAATTTCTCATCTCATTTCTATAGGCAAGAAGAGCAGCAAAATTTGCATATGGCTAAAGCCGATGTGTTCCACAAGCTGCATTTTTCCTTCTGACTCTAGGCAAGAATCCTTTCTTTGTTTACAAGGTGGTTGGTATAATACCCCTTCTTGCAGTAGTAAGATAGAGCTCTCTGTCTCTTTCTTGTCTATCAGCTAAGGGCTGTTTCAACCTCTTGGAAGAAACTCTGACATCGGAGCTTGTAAGTGACCTTCTATATCTTTCAAACCAATTGATTCATAGGCTTTAAATTTCTGCAGCCTCCTCTGCCATCCTTTCTGTTGGACATACCCTTCAGCAAACCCCCCACTTCTATTTCCAAGGGTCCTTGCAGTTGTTTTGAACATTGCTGAAAAATTCAAGATCAGTTCTCTTGATCAAAGACAGCTGATCATCAAACTTTAGTCTATAATAATGTTTAATTTCCTTTTGTTACATCAATAACATATCTCCAGTTTTCAAGATAAAGTATCTTCTGGTAAGGAAATAGGGAGGCATTAATTTACTTACCACTTCTAATGATTATCCTTTATCAAAACCAAACAAGAACACTTTAAACATCTACTATAACAAGAGTGGTCTCAGTTGATATTTATTGGAAATGCTCACAATGAGATATCTCTCTTATTCAGTACACAATTATTCCTTCAGGTTTTACTTCACAGTTGCACATACATTTGGCATATACTGTAAGATTTTAAAGATCATTGTATTTATTTATTTTTAAAAACTAATTTTTAAGAGAGGGGGGAGAGTATTTCCCACAAAGGCCAGAGATGTCAGGTGATCCTTGGAGCTACATATATGTGCTGGGATCCTATTCAAGAGCAGTTCCCACTCTTAAGTGCTGAGCCATCCTTCTAGCCCCATTAAGATCATTTTAAAGTCCACCAGCAATTAGAAAACTTGAATTTAAATCTATGGAATAAAAGCAAACTTTCCTTGAGTTATATAAATGGGTATTTGTGGATTCAGATAAAATATCCAGAGACAAAACATTATGGATTTCAAAACCCTTGAATAACTTTGAGGGAAATGAAGATGTCAGAAGTCTGCTTGAGAGAACAAAAGGAATTAGCTCTATGGAAAGACACTAGTGTTAAAGCTTGTTAGCAAGAGACTGAATACACTTATTTTTAAAAAATATGGCAGTATAAAAGTAACCATTCTGAACTAAAATATGGTATTCTAGAAGTAAAAAAAAAGAACCTAAATGCATCTGTTTAAATCTAATTTTGATATTTGTCTTGTTTTTTTAACATTTGTTTTATTGAAATTTTTATATGTAAATACTGTATTTACATTATTTCTACCACATATTTATCTTTTCTAAATCTTCCTATGCTCCTTCCCATTCCTTCTAAACTGCAAGATCTCTTCTTTAATTATTGTTTTACATACACAGAGACATATACACACACACCACAGATAATCTGCTGGGTCCATTTAGTGTTGCTTATATGCATCTGTGTTTACAAATAAACACTTGTGACTGGATAACCTATTAACCTGGTTGTCCCTGATAATGTCTCATCTAGCCCAAGTTGACCTTGAATTCATTGGGAAACTGAGAATATTGTTGCACTAGGTTCTCCTGCCTCTACCTCCATACCCTCCCACACACACACAGCTGCACATTTACATTCATTTTAAGCTCCTAAGACAAAAATAATAACTGATATAAATAATTTAGAAGTTATTAGAAGGCTAAAAATCCGGGACTTTAGAAACAAAGATGGATAGATCATTGTAAAATATGACGTTACACTGAAGGACCTTAGGATCTACCTATAGTAGAATGATATAAATGGATGAATCTCAATTTCCACCATCTGTGTGCGTGTGTGTGTGTGTGTGTGTGTGTGTGTGTGTGTGTGTGTGTGTGTGTTGGCATGTAGAGGTCAGAGGAAGTTGTCAGTGTCACATTTCTATGTCACTCCCCACTCCCACTATAGTTTTGTGAAACAGGGTGTCTCACTGAACAAGAAGATTGTCATGTGGCAATGCTGTCTGTCCAGGCAGGAACTTCCATCTCAGAGATCTCTCCATCTCTGCCTCCCAATGCTAGGGTTACAGGCACTTATAGTCATGCCTGATATTCAAACTTAAGTCATCACATTTTCAATGCAAGCCTTCTTACCTCTTGAGCTATCTCCCTAGCCAGAATTTGTTTCACAGAGTTCCATTTAGATCTTTAAAATAGTAAACATAATAAAATATGTAACACATGTGCGTGCACGTTCTTTCTCTCTTTCTCTCTCCCTCCACTTCCTCTTCCTCCTCCTCCTCTTCTTCCCCTCTCTTAAGAATACACAGCGTTGGAAGATTCTTGCAAATTCCCTTTCAAGTTCCATATAGCACATAGTATTATAAATGATATACTACAAACAAGGCACTGACAAACAGAACAACCTAAGCTAAGTCATCACATCCTTTATATCATGTATTTTTAAAGTCAACATTTATCTAGTGGTTGATATATAAAGACAAGAAAGACCTTAGCTATTAGCATCTGAAATTAGAATTTCTTTTCCTCACTTGACTCAGCCTTCTTTTTCCCAAATTCACTGTTCTTACAATCTTTTGTGTTCTACAAGTAGGTGATATAATATTTATGCATAATCTCTGAATGTATAAGTAATGTGAGAATAAAAGAAAAGCTCATGGTTCTAAAATTTCTGTGATTTAAAAGAAAATAGCTCCAAAAGTCATACTTTGGCAACAGGTCAATTGCCAGGTTCATTATTTAATGCATCGCTGTGTCATTAATTATATTCCATAGATGTTTTACTTAAAAAGCAACATTGAACAATAGAGCAAAGAGTAGAGGAGAACAATTGCTTGAATTGTGAAGAAATCAAACTCTTGCCTATCTATGAAGTTTCATGAAAAAATAGAATTTGAGCCCAAGAGAATAGATTGGTGGTCTATAGGATTCTTGGCTAGTTGTATGAGTTTCTAGGATCAATACCAAATACAACACATACACACACACACACACACACACACACACACACACACACACACACAAATAAACAACAAAAGAATAGAGTATTCAGTTTGAGATACCCCCTCCTCTGCTCTACGAGGGTGTTAGAAGAGGAACTAGACTGTATGATATTGTAAATGCACTCAAAGTTCTTGAGAAAATACGAAGGAAGGGGGGGTGGTGTCTAACAGGGAACAAAGTTAATACATGATGGTAAGAGGAGAATAGAATCCATTCACAATTCAACAGTCATAAATACAAAAGCCCCATCCCTTATCATGATCCATGACTATCTATGAACCAACAACATCTCTCAATTATTCATAATTTCTTGGTACTTTATTTAAAATTCTGGTATTTCAATAGGTGGAGAAAGTATAAAAAGATGTCTCTTTCTGCTTGCCAGGCTTGTTCATTGTCTTAGTTAGGGTTTTTATTCTTCTGAAACATCAGAAAACAATGGCTCTCAGGTCATACTCTATCACTGCAGAAATTTAGGACAAGAAGTAAAGGCAGTACTGAAGCAGAAACCATGAAGGAACACTGCTTATTGGCCTATTCCCATATCTTTCTCAGGACCACCACAGTCTCAGGGGTGGTATCACCTCCAATCATTATTCAAGAAAATGCTCCACACACTTGCCCATAGGCAAATCAGTAGGTGGAATTTTCTCAATTGAGATTCCTTTCCCCAGATAACACTAGTTTGTGTTAACTTGTCAAGAAACTAACTAGGACATCCATTCTCTGCAGAGCACATCATTTATAAACTTAGTATTAAGAACGTTTCCCTACCAGATCTAGAGCTAGTACATGAGTATGGTTTTGGATATCAAGTGCAGTACTGCTACTTTGTTGTTTGAAATGATAAGTATGCTCTAAGATTAGTGACCATACCGAGTATTTGTATTTCACTATACAGGATATAAAATAATAAATAGGCTCATTTAAAAATGAAGGCATTGCAAGCTGATCTCTGTGGAATCACTAAAATGGGAAGGGGGGTACTATCAAAAGCAGCAAATTAAATTCAAGCAATCAGCCCTGTGGCTTACCCTCTGTGGATTCTCTAATCTAATGTTGCCTAATTCCATTCGTTGTAGGGCATATTATTTTTGTTTTCCCAATAGTATTTTCTTTTCTCTTTTTAAGTTTGCAAAGTACATAATATAATCACTATCTCTTTGTGTTATGAAATGTCATCATTTTGAAAAGGAAAATTCCATGGACTATGTAATGTCAATCATCTCTGTTTATGTCAGTGTTTGTCATTCATTTGGATTCAAAAGGAAAATTAGGGGGAAAGCTGTCTTTTATTCTGTGGGTATTTGATTTTTAGGCCATCAAGCTACCTAATTTGCATGAGTATGTGGTTAATAGATGCTGACACCCTTGAGAGTAGAAGTGTGCTTTGTACAAATGTGACTACCTCACAGCCTAGTCCTATCCTTCCAAGTAGCTAAAACAGATTATATAGAAAGCACTGCCCTCCCCCAAGCTCACATTCCAAACTCGCATGAATCTTCTCACATAGACTTTATTCCCATTCATGCATACTCTGCTTCTACTCCTGTGAAGTCCAAATAAAACAACAATTAACATTCATTGGATATTTACTTAGAATCCTGTAAGTATTTGTAATTCATCAAATGACCCCGGCTGACAGATCCAATGACCTCGTCTAAAATACAAGTGAGAAAATAAAACTAAAACAAAGAAATATGTTTTTGTGGAATAAAATCACAAATCTGTTTACTCAGTACTCCTATTAAAAAGACTTTGTGACCAATTTGATAGTTATTAACTGCAAACTGACAACAAAGCAGTAACAAAATTTAGGAAAATCATAATACTCGAGCCATTTGTTATAAGCCCTAAATGGAAAATCCATTTTGATGTGTAAGACACATATTTTATTATAAGAGAATCATACACAGAGCCTTAGCCTTTCCTCTTAGACAGTTAAGAATCTTTGCACTTGAAGTTCCATAAACCCTTCCACATTGTATCATGAGCCCACCTTTCCTTTTCCTTGTGATATGGAGCAATCTAGGTCTCATTCTAGAAATCCGCTTATTATCTATATATCTGGAAACAATGCTTCCTAGCTAGCTGGACAGCCCAAATTAAGGCCAATAGTCCATGGACAGACTTTGTATCTATCATAATGGATTTGGAGCTTTGAAAGAAGCTGTCTTAGAGGTGTGAGACACCAGCATACACAACACAAAAGATGAGATAAAACTGCACAGGCATTGAAGCTATTTAGAGAAACAGATGTCTACAAGGACACAGATTTATAAACACAAAACTATCCTGGTCTCCTGTCCTATTTACAGGTAGAGCAAGGTTAACCACTGAAGACCATCTCATTCTCTTATATCATAAGTTATCCACTTTACCTTCCACAAGCTCCCAACTCTATGAACTTAAAATTATTTTCCTTTTTTATGTCATTCTGGAAGAGTATGCTGTTCTCTATTGACAATATTCTCTAAGCTTCGGTCCCCTGCCACCCCTTTGAGAACTACTCATTTCTTGGGTACCAACTATGACTGTATGGCATATTTATCATGTTCATAAACTTGTGCTAAATTTTATCACTAATCTACATTTTGCTATACTTAAGAGACTATGAGAATTGAAAAACCATTTTCTGCTAGAATTAAATAAAGTGATCTCATGCAATTATTCTTTTTGCAGTAGATTAGATCATTTCTCAGGGTCTATTTGCTACTTGTCAAACTGACTCCATAGTTACAGTCATCTATTGATCCTTTGACTTTAGACTTGGCCAACTGACCTGAGTTAGTGAGTAGCATATTAGCAGATATGGCAGAGCAGAAGCTTGGAATGTACTGCTATGGTTTGGCTTGCTCTATTTAATGCTTTTTGTGAGGAGAATAACATGAGACTGACTCAACTAGAAAAGAGTTTCAGGAAATTAAGTTGGAATCAATAACTAGCATGAGTCTATTCAGCATAATTCAAACCTCAGTTGACCTGTTAGATGTAAGAATGAAATTACAAAATCATGCTTAAAATTTTATTCATTTTTTTATGTTAGATGTTTAAGTGTTTGCTTCAACGTGTATCTATATGCTATGTTGTGCCATGCTTTGTAGACCAGCAGTGAGCATCAGATCTCCTGGCACTGTTGTTACAGAAGGTTGTAAGCAACCATGTAAGTTCTGGGAATCCAAACTAGGTCCTTAGAAGGAGCACCCAGTGCTCTTAACCACTGAGCCATTTCTCAGGTCTTACAAAATTATGTTATCTATTTATATTTGATTGGTATGAGTGTTTAACTTGCATGTATGTATATGCGCCATGAGCATGCCTGGCAACTGTGGAGGCTAGAAGAGGACATCAGAACTCTGGACCTAGAATTACAATAGCTGTCAGTGCTGGAAATAAGGCCAAAGTCTGTAACAAGTGCTTTTAACCTAACTCAGTCATTTCTAGCCACACAGATTCATACATGAACCTCACTTGGTCAATTCTAGAATTCTTAAAATAACAGCACCCAAGTATTGTATAGCAGCGGGTAATGATAAGTCTAGACAAAACACCAAGATTAAGGTAAATAAAGACCATCTGATTTCATTATTTTGTAATTTTCAAGATTCAGGTAGGCAGATCTGAGAAATCCAATCATATGAATATATTTCTACTGTTCCACTAAAAGTCAAAATATGTTTATGGATATTCACTGGAAGTTCTTAGTGATCTCTCAATCTCCACAAAGCAGAGTTTGAGGAAGAACTAGATTGTGGACCCACAGGTAAGAAGTATCACAGTATTGTGGCAAAGGAGCCTCATATTAGCCTGGGCTTTCTAGACGACAAAAGCAGTGAGGGGGATGAGCACAGGTTTGTTGTGGAAATAGGTGCATAGGACCTTGGAGACTAAGAAGTCTGACAGGTTAGTGACAAAAGCTGGTTTCTGGAGCTCAAGAACTAGAGGAGCTGGTGGTGCAACCTGAGCTCTAAAACTGAGGACCTGAGGGTTGAGAGTGGAGAGGAAGATAGTAATGATCAAGAGTGAAGGCTACAGGCAGGGCTCTGTGTCTGAGTGCAGGATAAAAGGGATGACCCAGCTCAGTGAGGAAGACAGACAGACAGAGAGAGAATGTGAGACTATGAGAATGAATATGGATGAGGTAGTGGATAATACCCACCAGTATTCACTGATAAGGGCAGATATTTTCTGAATCTATTCATTAAAATGGAACTATCTTCCAGGACTATCCCAACAAACATTACTAAAACTAATGTTGGATATGCTGTCTGGACGCATCTTTACTTGGTCAAGTGATAAATAAAAGCAATTATTATACACATCTTCCAATTAGTCCCTAAATCATATCAATGACTCATCGTTCCTTCTAAACCTTCATCAATATTTGTAGAAAAGTGAGTCAAACAGAATAGTGTAGAAGATTATGTGAAACTTCAAATTACATACACCCCAATCCTGCACATTTATGTTTCAGCTATGTTCTACTAAGTATAACTATGTTTAGAAAGGTTGGTCTTCTTAGAGTTGAGGCGTTGATACCAAAATAACAAATAACTCATATATCCACAGGAGTATGAATGCTCATGTGTTCCAAAAGGATGTAATATCCATGCCTCCTATATCTGTCTTTGATCCCATACCTCTACTTACAAATTCTATTGAAATTACCTGAAAACTTAGTATGAACCAAATATTTAATTGAAACTTTGTTATTGATGGTGTTATATATGGGTTTTATTTTTTACTTTCAAGACTGTGAAATAATTACAGCATTTTTCTCTTCTCTTCCCTTTCCTCTCATATATCCCCTCCTTCATTCCTTCATAGTTATAGGCCTCTTCTTTCATTAATTGTTATTGCATGCATATATGTATATGCATACATATTCTTGAATATAACCTGCTCAGTCTGTATAATGTTGTTTGGATGTGTATTTTTAGGACTAGACAAGCAGTTGCTGTGCTCTTTCCTGGGGAGAACCTCCTCTCTCACTCCCAGCTTTCCTCGGGTGCCTATACTTCTTTCTGCGAAGCTGAGGCTTAGTGGGATTTCCCCATCTACTTTAGCATGCACATTGGTGAAACTTTACAGAGGTAGTTTCTGATATTACTAGGAGACACAATCTTATGGCAAGCTGTCCAGTCCTCTGGCTCTTACAGTCTGTCTAGCCCCTCTTCTGCAATGTTCCCTGAGCCTTAGATGTGTGAATGTTTTATAGGTATAGAGTACGGTCTCCCTGCAACAATTCTGCCTTTTAATTGGTCGTAGTTTTCTGTAGTGATCTCAATCTCATAATAATGTTTTTTGATGTTTGAGACAGCTTCTGTTTATTTAACACAGGCTAACCTTGAACTTGAGAGTCTCCTGACTGAACTCCCAGAGTACTGGAGTAGTAGGCATTTCCTACCATGTCCAGCAGTTGAAGCATTCTATATTATGTCACTTTCTTCATAGCAACTACATAATACATTATTTCTTTGTTTTCACAAGGCACAGAAAAACAAAGTTAACATCCTCCTTGTCAGACTATTAGAAAGAAATCATTCTGGATCATTCTCCAGTCTTGTCTCTCCCAGGAGCCCGAATTATAACCTCAATTATTTCACTGCAGTGAAGTAATACATATGTGAGTGCTTTGAAAATTATAAAGTACCTTGAAGATAAGAGGTTACTATTTTCTATAAATGGGATTGGATTTTTATCTCGTAGCAAATAACCAATCTTCGTTCTCGTCTTGCTAAATTGAAAATGTACACAAATACATATCTATTTACTTAGCATGAGCATCTGCCTGAAGGTTCCAATTGCCAAGGAGGAAAGATAAAGTCATAAAGAGGAAGGAAAGAGAATGCAGGTGATAATGAGAGAAGCAGACAATCAGCTTGAGATGCTAACATTGTAAGCCTGAAATATGTAAGACCCAGGCAATTGATGGCTGTAGTGGAAATGGATAAAGTTTTATTAAACAGTTTCATAATATCGAACTGCTTTGAACACAGTGACATCTCGGGCTCAGCATTAATTAAAGTGTGTTAAATATAGCACGTCTTATTTAGTAGGAGAATGCCATGCAGAAGTATGTCAACAGTTACTGTGAGCTCTAAGGCCTTTCCCCTGAAGACCCAATCAAGATGCTGCATGTTTTTAAAGGCTTGGAAGATAAATCATTGATCCGTATTTGAGATCACAAAAATGTTCCAATGAACAAATGATTATTTTACTATTTTACAAGAGGATGGGCTGGATTCTATCTCTGACTACTGACTCTTGGGGTCCTAACAAACAAGCCAAATGCTTTTGGGAGATACATTTTTCAGTCATGTGCCACAAGTGTCGCATTAATTTGAAGATGGTCTGGAAGATCCTGGGTATTAGCATAGTAAACTCCAAAGTCATGTGACTGAGCTTATACTTACACATCAGCTCGCAGGATGCTCTGCATGGATGGAGAAAGTTAAATGTAATCACCATCCAAAGACAGGCTCGATGGAAAATCTGAATTAAGCAACAGTAATTACACGAAAACCAATTTTCTAACAATGAGAAAATAAATGCAGTGACCAGGGGGACAGACATTTCAAATGTTCAAAGCACTGTTTCATGGACCATGTCTACATCCCTGCTGAGGCAAAAACAAGGGCTGGAGATCAACAGAATGGGCATTATTATAAACCGAAAAAAAATCACTAGAATTAAATGCTGTAATGGTTAATAAAACTTGGTCCCTTATCCAAATTTTAGGGAAGTTTAGGTAATGCCAGAGATGGCTCACGATGAATAAGTGGTTAATAGAAACACAGAAATTTCCATCTAATCCAATAATTGCCTGCTTATCTATTCTTAATGTTCTTTCTGTTTGAATCTGGAAAAAAACTCTAATCTTCAAAATAAGCACTTTATATAGCAAAGATAACGTTAAGGAATATTTATTGTGATCCATAAAGTCAGTCTGTGTCATTATCAGATATCTTAAACATGACTTTGTGGAAATAAGGGAAGGCCATCCAAATGAGACTAAAGAAAAATGCCCATCAGCATTTGCTTTGATGAGGGGATTAACTGCCATCCCTTGTGCTTGACAAGAATGCAGAGGCAGGCAGAAGAAAGGGACAGATATGTAGTACTGAAGAGGGGAAGCTTTGGTTGTGCTATGTTGGAGCTTTAGACTCAGGAAACTGTATGCAGCAGAAATATCATCCCAGAATCCTGTTAAAACTGGTCACTAGGAGGAATGTACTCATCTCAGGGATCTAATAGGGCTCTACTGTAAAACTCAGTTCAGAGGACTTCATTTGATTGAGGTAGGAATGACTGAGTTGGCAAGTTGTGCCTGCATCAGGGTATTGTTTTTGAAAGCATTGCCTTTGGGATTTCCAGGTATTCTAGAATCATTTTTGAGACAAGGAGAAAAAATGAATGTACTGTTTTTGTCTGGAACTATAAGCTGGAGACTAGCTAGTAGAACTCAGAAGGCTGTGTAGATGGCGTGATATTACATAGGACAGGCTGGTGAGTTCCATTTGGGACACATTTAAGGTTTTGAGGTCAAATTCCCAGTGTAGATGTCAAGAAAGCTGCTGCATTTGAAGAGTGACATTCAGGAGTAGGGTCAGCCATGGGTAGTATCTGTCAGGGCTAGTGAAGTCTGAAGGAACAAGACCCTCTCTCCTCCTGTCAACCGGGTGTCATAACTCACCAGTGATGCTCCAGTCCTCCGTGAGGTCAGCCATACTGCTTCTGCAGACCTACCAAGGATAACGAGGCCACAAACTCTTGGGAACATACAGCTTGCAAGTGTCTGAGTTCAGAGTTCTCTCTCTGCTCAGACTGACATACTGAACAGCACAGGCTAGGTGACTTAAAGCCTAGACATTTCCTTCCTCATGATTCCAGAGGCTGGAAGGCTCACATGCACTGTGTACAAGTTGTTATCTTGAAGCCTCTCTCCTTGTCTCATAGACAACTCTTCCCTGCTGTCTGCTTACATACCTCTCCTGCATCTTCCTCTCCGTTATTGGCCCTAGTCAGATTGTACTAATCACTCTGCACTAACGTTAGGCTTCATTTCATGCATCATGTTTGCTAAGGTCAGGTCTTAATCTGAAGGAGACAGAATTCACCCCCTAAGTATGGAACCCAGTGTTTTCAATTCCATGTTCATTACTATTTCAATGCTACTACAAAAAATATGAAGCTTTATTCACTCAATAAAGTGTTCAGTAGGTCTTTCCTATGTTCCTTGTTTAAATCAACAGTTGTGCATTTCCTTCGAGTACTTACCATTGCTTCACCCCAACATTACTTCTTTTTTGTAGTTGCTATTTTCTTAATATCAAACATATTTTCATTTGTTTCCCATGGTGTCTCATTCCTCCATCAATATGTGTAATCTATGAAAATGGGAATTTTTTTCATTTAATTTACTGCTATATCTTTGGCACACTGAGTCTTCCACATTGCAGGTGTTCAATAAATATTTTCTGATTGCAGTTGGAGAGCTCTACATTTGAAGATGCATAAATATACCTAACTAAACCACTAAGGCCCACTCGAGTGCTGGGACAAGATAAGCATGCACTTAGCAGGCCTAACATAGAGTTATGCACATCCTAAAAACAGGGCCTCCATCTGCCTTGTCATATAAATAATCCACAAGAGAGAAGAGGCTCAGCACTGTCCCAGAATCATGGTGCTTTTGTTCTCTTGATGCTATTTTCCTGCCTCTGGTACTTGAGCTTTCCAGAATAGAGCCTCCCAGCCTAGAATTTATGTTGCTGTATCTCTGCAGGGCAGCCAGCAAGCATGTGATGTCACCAAACAGAAACCATCTACTTGCTAAGTTAGCAAGAACTGATCAAATTCTGGAACCCTGCTCCAGGGGCCAGCTGCAGAATTGAGAATGGCAACCTTTGGTCATATGTGGAAGTGCATATGCCTATTAATATATTCCACTCTTTACTGGAATTGTGTTAAAAAGAAAAGTTAAAAACACATACAATACTGGAATGACTTCAACCTTCCAGCAACCCATCTTGTAGCATGTTATGGACTATAAAAAATACAGGAAGAAGAAAGAAGGAGAAAATAAATACAGCGAAAGAAAAAAAATCAAATAAAGATGAGTAAGGAGCACATTGGAACACTTGCTTGCTGTTCACTGAGGAACAATGTCCAGAGTTACTGTAGCTTCAGTTCCTATTTCCAAATTCTTTCTGCAATAGTTTCCTGTGATTGCCATAACAAAGTGCCACATACTGACTGGATTAAATAACAGAAAGTTACCATTTCACACCAGAATCTGGAAGTCTGAGCTCCAGCCATTAGTAAAGCCATACTGTCTACAGTCTGTAAGGGAATTTGTTTTGCCTCTTTCTAGTTTTGAAGGAAATTGACATTGTTTAATATTCCTTGCCAGGCAGCCCATTATTCCAGATTCTGCCTTAGTCATGAGAATGTGTATCTCTGTCTTCTGACTTCTGTATTCTCATAAAGGTACTCGTTGTGTTACAGTAGAGACTAACCTACTTCCCCATAGCCTCATCTTAAGCAATCATTGCTACAAAGAGCCTCATTCCATGTAAGGTCTGAGTTAAGCAAGACTTGGATTTCAGCATTATCTTTTTTCTTTCTTGAGATGATCACAATTCAACCAATAATACATTCTTACTTTATAGATGGTGGAAAGAACCTTAGAAGCAAGTTAATGAATCCAATGGTTTTTATGTTACATATATGGTAATGGAACCAGTCCTATTCACTGAGGATGTGTGGAGATCTTGAGACAGAGAACTAGCGATGAAGAGAAAAATGAAGTCATAATAGGTCAGGGAAGGTCCTGCTCATCTTTTTTTCTGTCACTATGACAAACATCTGAAATAATCGACTTTAGAGTCAGAATTTAACTTCCTCGTGGTTTAGAGTTTCTGGTTCACACTTGCAAGAGTCCATTCCATGAGGCCTCTGCAGATTGTTAGATAGCAGAAAGAGAGTGTACACTGGAAAAACAATATTCCCATGATGGCCAGGAAACAGGAGAACAAAGAGAAGGCCAGAGGAGTCTCACTGTGCCCTTTGTTTGTCTCACAATGGGATAAAGACTTCTCACTAGCCACATCTGTTAGACTCCACCCCCCCTTGCAATGGGCACCAAATCTTTAATGTGTGGACCTTTGGAGTGTTCACAAGACATATACTATCTTAGACAGTATGATAAAAATATGACAGGAATGAAGAGAAAAGGACTGCCACTATAGCTCCAGTAGGTAAGGAAAACAATTAACAAGCTCAAGTCTAACTACCGAGCATGAAGGTTGAGGCTGAGAAGATTGAGGGAGGAGGATTTCCTCCTACTACTTTCTGCTCTTCTATACAGGTCTTAATGTAATTACATATAATTTTATGCAACCTAATCCTCTCCTTTGATATGTGAAAGAACACAAACTACACACATGCCTTATATAGCCCAAAGTCCCTCAGGGGGGTTAATGGCTATTTTTCCTAAATGCTTTCTTACACATCAACCCTGAGCACTGAGACAAAGTGGGAAGTTAGAAACAGCACCTAAAGTGTATATAAGTTACCAAATTTGGTGATAGAAAGGAAGTCCTTAGTAATTGTTGTTCGTCCTAAGGGGCTGCAAACCCTTCAGCTCCATAGAACCTTTCTCTAACTCCTTCATTGGGGACCGTGTACTCAGTTCAATGAATGGCTGTGAGCCTCTACATCTGTATTAGTCAGGTATTGTCAGAGCCTCTTAGGAGATAGCTATATGAGGGGTTTGTTCTTGTTTTTGTTTGTTTGTTTGTTTGTTTGTTTGTTTGTTTTGAAGGGGAACCTGGGAAAGGGAAAATGTACATGTAAATAAAGAAAATACCTAATTAAAAAAAAAAAAGAAGGAAAAAAAAAAAGAAAGGAAGTCCTTCTTATGTCTGTATGACTCAGCTCAGTGGCCTTTTCAAAGTCTCTGATGGGAAACAGATTTAAGTTCAATTGATTGAGGTCATTTCAGTCATCAGATCATCTAAGTCCCAATCCCTTGGATTCTTCCTTTGTGGGTGGGAATGTGACATGCCAAGGAATAAAGTCAGGATATGGTCATATATCTGTGCTAGTTTGGGCTGAAGTACCCACATGAGCATATTAGATTGAATGAGATGTCCCTCCCTCACTCCCACCCCAACCCCCATAATCTCAGGCATTTGAACATTTTGTCCCCAGTTGGCGGTGCTGTTTGGAAGGTTGAGAAGTATACCACTAGGTTTCAGCCTTAGGTTTCCAAAGTTTATATCATTCTAAGTGCTACCCCTACCCCCTGTTTCCTGATTGCTATTCAACACATCAGCCCTCAGTTTCCTGCTTCTCCCACCAGGCCTTCACTCTGCCATTGTGGGCTCTAACCCCTTGGAGCCATAAGTCCAAATAAACTCTTGCTTCTAGTTGCCTTGCTCATGATGTTTTTATTCAGAGCAATAGGAAGTAACTAACAGAGAGGTCTTGTTTTATGACTTCCCTTCCTTTTCCCACCAACTCTGGTCACTTCACTACTTCCATGACATTCGTAAATGAGGGGGAAATCTATCTTCTTGATCCAGGTGAAACCTGAAGCAGATTCCTGTGGATGCCTCGAACCTATCTCCTTGCATGACCCCAACATGGACAAATCAACTTTCAACTCTCCCACAAAAAACTATGAGGTCACTCAAAGCCCGAAGACAATGTGATCTCCCTCTCCAGAGTAGAACAAGAGAGAAAGTATAGGACTTCTAAATTGCTGGCATCCTACAAAACTCACCTGTGGTTTCTGTCGCTCCATATTTGGAGATCCAGGGCAAGGCCAATTCATTGAGTCAGAGGGAAACACACTACTTGTCTAGAGTAGAAGAACAAAATTCACCCTTCCCTCATTTCTCTCCCTCATCTGTTGATTGTGTTACTGGCCCTAAAGGTCTTTGGAACTCTTAGTTCTCTGTTTTCCTACCATACTAGCTTTTCCATGAAGTAATGGCACTTCCTCGTCTCACTTGCACATAAAACATCAGAGGATAAAAGAAAGTAATTGGAAATAAAAACCACATGCATGGTGGCATTAAAATATGACCCGACAACATGAACGCCACACCAATAACTAACATCTGAGTGCTATAATATAACTTCCAAATGGCATGCAGTGTGAAAAGCCATTTTAAAGGAATGCATTTCCAGGAAGTGATATTCCCTTTCTTTTCCCAAATCAATTGAGATTGTGTGCATAAAATTTGGAGCCCAGTGCCTAGCATATTATAAAACTTGAAAGAAGTCCGAAGTCCTCACAAAACTGCTATTGTTTCCCATGCAGTAGGCACTGGCAGTTGTGTTACTTGGAATTCACCTGAACAGCCCTACACAGGGCATCTCTGAACTTCTCCTCCTTCTCTATATGAAAGGTGATATCCCTTGGATTCTAAAATCTTTTGAAGTCATCCTTTTTTGTCTTTGTCAAGGGATATGCCTCCAAGATAACTGAAAATCACAGATACAACACACACAGAATGCTTGTTTTTTATTTAGCTA
>JADRCD010227654.1:0-49890 GCA_019843815.1 Montemys delectorum
TGGGTCCCAAATTTTGGGGCTTGGTCCCTTGTTTCTCAGATACCCAGGTATCAAACCCTCGTATATCAGATATCTGGGACTCAAGTCCCAACCTTTACAAACCTGGGTCTCTGCTTTATAGAATTTAAAATACCTGGGATTCAGGACCCTGTGTGCACCCATATCCGGGGTTCATCCTCCAAGCGTTCAGATATCGGACTCATTTTTAGCCCTTGCAAATATACGGGGCTCAGACCCCACAATCGGAAATCCGGGATTCAGCAACTGTCGCCCTCGAGTTGGGGGAGGACTGGACCGCGAGGTCAGATCAGGTTGTCACCCCCTCCCCTCCAGGGGAGGCTTCCCGGGCCCGCCCCTCAGGAAGGGCGAAAGCTGAGGAAGAGGTGGCGAGGGGGAAGGTCTCCTTGCCCCTCTCCCTGCTTGTCAGAGCAACTGGAGTACCCCAGGCGGAAGCGGAGGCGCTGGGGCACCATAGTGACCCCTACCAGGTGAGACACGGGTGCATGGGCATGAGTCCCTCTGGTCAGCTCCATTCTGAGAAGCTGGGACTGGGTAGGCCCTCTCCTCAGGATGGGGAATTCCTGCTGGGCCCATGGGTTAGTCTCTGGCCAGTCTTGCCTTCTGTTGCTACCTCTTCTCCCTTTCTCATTGTGTCTGGTTGAAGGGGTACCCTCAGGTGACAGGGCCTGTCATGTCACCAAGGGTCACGCCCAGGATGCTTAGCTGATCAAATGGGTTTCCACCTTTCTAGTCTTTATTAAGTTTGCTCTCACAACCATCTCTTCTCCATGATTTTATTATACTTTTTTTTTCCAGACTACTCTAGGGTGTTGATTCCCATATAGGTAGACTGACTTATTTATTTATTTAGATTGAGACAGTCTGTAGCCCTGGGTGGTCGATCTGGCCTTGAACTGGAGTCATTCTTTAACCCCTCTACTGTTTTGACTACAGGTGCAAGCCACCACGCTGGGAGCTTATATTCTTTTCTGGCTTGGTTTAGTTGGCGTTTTTTGTCCTTGCAAAGGTGTGTGTGTGTGTGTGTGTGTGCGCGCGCACACACACTTGGTAATATTTCCTCCAACTGCATTTACTTCCCTGTCTCTTGCTGTGATGGTGTAAATAATCTCATATATTTGTCAAGTGACCTATCCTTTACAGAGTGCTTTTGCATACACTTTTTTTTCCCCATACTACACAGGTTCCTACTCAACCTGTGGGAACTCTTTTATTATTGTCTTCCCATTTTACAGTTGAAAACATTGATGCCCAGAGAAGTTGTTCAAGGTCACCCAGTGGCAGATTTAGGATTTTGACTCAAGTCTTGTCCCTGACTGGTTACCCACTTTTTCTGAGCCTGGGCTTGATCAAGGACCCCCAGGGGAATGTATCAGGGCGAAGTTTAAAGATGAGGTGTAATGATCTCCCTTTCCTGAGAGGAAGCTCTGTCTGTGCTTCTTCCTCATGGTTATTTTGCTGACTCGACCTTCATTTTTACTCTGATCCCACACTTGGGCCTGTGTTCCAGAGATAGTTCTCCTCTCAAAAATGATGGCTTTAGTACCTTTTCTTAGCCGTTGAGGTAGAATGAGCCCCTCTCTGTCCCCACTTGCTCCCAGGATTAAACCCTCTGGCAACTCTGGAATCAGAGAAGGAAAAGCCATTTGTTTAGTGTCTACAAAGTGTTCTGAATATGAGTGAGAGTATGAGTGAGTATGAGACAACTATAAGCAACTTACCTGAAGCTCTTGCTGTAGGTTGCAGATGGGATGTATTGCTAAGTCAGTTTAGGGATCCTTTTGCAACGTGGGTTTTAGAAGATGATTATGATTTAGCTCAGACCACGGTAGTTGCCCAAATGTTATTGTAAGGAAGGGCCCCTGATGATGTTTTCACAGCGGCTGGCGTTCTTCATGTGGCCCGAGGTTCTGGGTTGGCAGTCTTGGGCTTGTTACTGGTTAGGGAGTCATGAGGGTTCCCCTGGCAAGTTGTGATGCCCTGCCTTTTGTGTGGGTATGTGGTGAAGGGTGGTTGCCACTGTGCTCCAAGAGCAGGGGGCCTGCCTTGAGCTGCTGAGAGCAACCAATCAATCAGTTCTGAGCCTTTCACACCCTAGGGGCCTACCAAAGACTCAAGCTCCATTTCTACCCTCCAGCTTCCAGTTGAGCTAAGGAGACAAAATTAACAACATGGACAGGAAACACTGCATCAGCGAATATGATTATATGCTGAAATTGTTAGGTACTTTTAAGTGTCTAGAACTCTACCTTGGGAGTCCAACTCTGCTGAGGGCTCTTTGTGTCTAAAATTCCCTTTAGACCTTAAAAAAGTCTATCCTAGAGTGTGTGTTCTGGTTCTAGTACCCTGTGGCAACTTTGCTTTGGAGTTTGTTTTCGAGTTTGCTTTAGAGCTCGAACCCATCAAGGGCTGGAATGATCTGGGAGGTTCTCCTAAAACAAGGAGGCTGGGCTTAGTTGCCTCCTAAAAGAATTTTGTCCTGAACCTGAAAGGAAAAGATCCTGTTCTGTGACCTTGGGAAAGGCCCTTTTCTTCTGTATACCTGAGTGACTGTCTGGAAAATGGTGATTTTGATCATACCTTGCTAGTTTCATGTAATTGTTCTGGATGCCTGGTGGTGGCAAATCATTTGCCTTTTCAGAACCTGTTTTCTTGTCTATAAAGGATAAATGTAACAATAGTGTTTGTCCATAAGGTTATAGGAGCCCGGTGAGAGGTGATGCATGTGAGATGCTTAGTGCCCATGCTCCATGAATGTTATTTGTGACCCAACACACATCCTATTCTCATGTATGCTGCTTTTGCAGTTGGACTGGACAAGTCAGGCAGCCCAGAACACAAAGGTCCCCAGAGTCAGGGGCCAGTCCCTACTGTTCCTATTCTAGAAGTTCTCCCTGCCCCATGGTGTCCCTATGTGTTTTGAAACTGAGTCTCCTTGTCCCTTCAGACCAGTACTCACTTGTAACAATGGCCGGATTTCCACCACATCCGGCCTGAGTGTTTCCTGTTCTCATCCAGTGTTTGAGAGCTTGAAGGAGGAGGTAGCCTGAGCACTAAGGGGTACAGGAAGGTCCCTGGAAATCACTGGACTATGAGAACTTGTGAGACAGGACATGTTGGGATTTGAAGCTCTGGCTGAGACACAGAAACCTTTATGCTTGAGGGGAATGACAGTGTATAGGGAGCTGAGGAACTGTTGAGGGCTGATGAGGATGCTTGGCTTCCCAGAATTGTCTTTGTGGCAATTTTAGGGACTCCAGAGACCACCAGCCATCCCCACCACCACCACTACCACCCCCATCTGGTTGCCAAGGCAACTTTTTTTGAGCTTTGATGTTGTTCCTTACAGCCCCCCTACCTACCTTTCCTCAGCAGTAACTGAAGGGAGGAGGAGGCAGAAACCTGAGGGAGGCCCTTTCTCTCCCTCTAGGCCCTGTCTTTGCTCTAAGGATCCTATCTACTTTTTCCAGGCAAGATCCCAATCTCAGGGCCCCCAGGGGCCATCATGCCAGCTGGGGGCCGGGCCGGGAGCCTGAAGGACCCTGATGTAGCTGAGCTGTTCTTCAAGGATGACCCCGAGAAGCTTTTCTCTGACCTCCGGGAAATTGGCCATGGTAGCTTTGGAGCAGTGTACTTTGTAAGTTGGCTCTTGAAAAGGGTAAAGCAGGGCTCAGTCCTTTTAAACCTGTGGGTCTCCAGGCCTCTGCACCACTCCATCACAACAGTCCTTCCCACACTCTCCTACTAGCTGAGCAGGCCCTCTGTCACCCCATGCCCAAGGTGGTCTTTCCTCTCCTCCAATCTGGTCCTCTAGGCCCGGGATGTCCGAAACAGTGAGGTGGTGGCCATCAAGAAGATGTCCTATAGTGGGAAGCAATCAAATGAGGTGAGTCAGGTTCATTAACATCAGGTTGTGGAGGGCAGAGGGCCCTAGGCTCAGCATGCAGCCAGGGTAACCCCTTCCCCTCTTGACCTTCTAGAAATGGCAGGATATCATCAAGGAGGTGCGGTTCTTACAGAAGCTTCGGCATCCTAATACCATTCAGTACCGGGGCTGTTACCTGAGGGAGCACACAGCTTGGGTGAGCTGTCCCACAAATGCTATAACAGTTTTACTCAGGCCTATCTTTTCCTGGTCAAGCCTTTTAAGTGGACAGTCTCTTTCTAACTATGTTAGTCTTCAAAAAAACCACTAAGCCAGGCATGGTGGCACACACTTCTAATCCTGACACTGAGGAGGCAGACACAGGTAGATCTCTGAGTTCAAGGCCAGTCTGGACTACATAGTGAGTTTTGGGCCAGCCTGGGCCAAAACTACAAAGTGAGATCCTATATTAAAAAAGAAAAACAAACAAATGAACATCTGTGTAGGTGCAGAAGAGGCTGACCCAGAGTGGCATAGACAGTACGGTCTTTAAAAGGCAGCGATTAGGGGGCTCTAAAGGGGTTGAGATGGGAGCAGTGGTAGAGGTCTTGGAATCCTTGGAGGGTGCGGGGCTTGAATCCAGAGACACTCCCACACCTCTTGTTTTCTCTAGCTTCCCTTCTGTGTCACCCTTGTGGCATTGCCTCAGTGGGAGAGAAACAAGAAAGTGCTGTTTTGAGCTTTTGCTCAAAGAAGCTGGGCTAGGGGTGGCCAGAATCTGATGATCTCTAACACTTGACCCTTCCTTAGCTGGTGATGGAGTATTGCCTGGGCTCAGCTTCTGATCTTCTAGAAGGTAAGTAAATCTGAAAGTGGGCATAAGGAAGATAAACAAGAAAGCCATAGGAGAAAGTAGTTTATCCCATGCTCCTGTGGTCCCTCAGTTTGTTATTTTGCTTCCTTCTACAGTGCACAAGAAACCCCTGCAGGAGGTAGAGATTGCAGCTGTGACCCATGGGGCGCTTCAGGGCCTGGCATATCTACACTCACACAACATGATCCATAGGTATGATGGTACCAACTGTGGCTGAGAATAGGATACTTTGTATACCAGTCCTCATTTTTGCTGAGCTCTGATTGTCTTGGGTACTGTTAGTCCCCCCCCACCCCCATCTTTTCTGAGATACATTTCTTATCTCTGCACTTTCCTCTGTCAGAGATGTGAAGGCTGGAAACATCTTGCTGTCAGAACCAGGCTTGGTCAAACTGGGGGACTTTGGCTCTGCATCTATCATGGCACCTGCCAACTCTTTTGTGGGCACTCCATACTGGTGAGTACAAGAGGTGGTAGGTGGAGAGATTCCCAAAATATTGGAAATAAGAAGAGTAGGATCCGGGTTCAGTGTTAGCCATTCTTTTCTGTTGTCCTCCCAGGATGGCTCCTGAGGTGATCCTAGCCATGGATGAGGGACAATATGATGGCAAAGTGGATGTCTGGTCCTTAGGGATAACCTGTATTGAGCTAGGTAAGCATGTCCCCTCTGCCTCCTCAGCTTAAGCTTCACTCCCACCCATGGCCCAGGCCTCTAGGTTCCTGTCCATCTAACATTCTGCAGCTTTAATACAAACAACTGTCAAACCCTGCATTTTATTTTGTTTTGTTTTTTTCAGACAGATTTTCTCTGTCTGTCCTGGAACTCAGTCTGTAGTCTAGACTGGCCTTGAACTCAGAGATCTTACTGCCTCTGCCTCCTGAGTTCTGAGATTAAAGGTGTGTGCCAGCCACCATGTGAGCTCCTCCTGCCAATTCTTACACCTAAAGATATTATAACAGTTAATGCTTTTTGCTTATTACCTGGGTTCTAAATCTATTTTTAGTGCCCAGTGTGCTAGATTCTGAGGGTACAGGGGTAAATTTCCTACCCTCATTAAAAATGCATTCAAGGGAGCTGGAGAGATGGCTCAGCGGTTAAGAGTTAACAGTCCCTGACTGTTCTTCTGAAGGTCCTGAGTTCAAATCCCAGCAACCACATGGTGGCTCACAACCATCTGTAATGAGATTTGATGCCCTCTTCTGGGGTGTCTGAAGACAACTACAGTATACTTAACATATAATAAATAAAATCTTTTAAATAAAAAAAAAATGCATTCAAGTAGGGGAAGCTACTTGATGTGTTTTCTGTCACTGGGATACAGTGGTACAGAGATTAAAAAAAAAAAAACTTCTTCCAGTTTAGGGGCCAAGGAAGCCCTGTGTGTGGTAGGGATGTTTAAATAAACCTGCAAGACCAAGAGCTGCTAGAAAGATGCAGGGTGAGACTAAGCTTTTGGAACTACATGTATAATACAGAGGAATGAGTTGAGAGGTCCTAAAAGTTAAGCCCAAGTGATACCTAAGGTCTTAGAGCTTTATTGGTGCTCTTTGCCAATCTGGACTACTGAAGCAGTTGGCTAATGGGGTAATGCTTGTAAGATCTCTAACACAATACCAAGCATGAAGTAATTGTCCAAGAAAAGAGTAGTTCAAACTGCCTCCTGCAGAAATCTTTCCTCTGCTAGTCTTCCCCCCAACATCCCTGAGACAGGGTTTTTTTTTCCTCTCTGTGTAGCCCTGACTGTCCTGAAACTCACTCTGTAGACCAGGCTAGCCTTGAACTCAGAGATCCGCCTGCCTCTGCCTCCCCAGTACACCACCATGCCCAACAACTAGTTTGTTCTTTATAGTCTCCCTGATGTCCTGATGCCAGAGAGGCCTGCCTAAGATCAGTGCAGTCCTTTTACTCCCTGCTCAGAGTCCTCTGTGGCTCTCAGTTACCTCCTAAACCAGCACTGTCCCCAGCTTCCGCAAATCAGCTAGAGCCCTGGTTCCTCTTTCCTTATTTATTTATTATATGTAAGTACACTGTAGCTGTCTTCAGACACCCCAGAAGAGGGAGTCGGATCTCATTAGGGGTGGTTGTGAGCCACCATGTGGTTGCTAGGATTTGAACTCATGACCTTCGGGAGAGCAGTTGGCGCTCTTAACCGCTGAGCCATCTCACTAGCCCCCTGGTTCCTCTTTCTTTCATGGGCTCTGCACATGTGGAACATGTTAAAAGCTTGCCCATTTTCTTGCCTTGGTTTGAATTGTGTCCTGTGCCTGCCATCAGAGTTGGTTGTACTCTTGCTCTTTGTTTACCATTTGAGGCCATAACCATACAGGTGGTAAAATGTATGAAACAGATCACAGAGAAGAGCTATCTATTGTATTCCTAGATTTTGTAGAGATGTGGATACACAGAACTAATTCTCCATTACTGGAAAGCCTGATTAGGAATGGCAGCTAGGCCGGGCAGTGGTAGCACATGCCTTTAATCCCAGCACTTGAGAGGCAGAGGCAGGTGGATTTCTGAGTTCAAGGCCAGCCTGGTCTACAGAGTGAATTCCAGGACAGCCAGGGCTACACAGAGAAACCCTGTTTGGAAAAACCGAACCAAACCAAACAAACAAAAAATGGCAGCCAGTGGGCTGGAGAGATGGCTCAGTGGTTAAAAGCACTGACTGCTCTTCCAAAGGTCCTAAGTTCAAATCCCAGCAACCACATGGTGGCTCACAACTGTCTGTAATGAGATCTGATGCCCTCTTCTGGGGTGTCTGAAGACAGCTACAGTGTACTTATATATTATTATTGTTGTTGTTGTTGTTACAGTGTACTTATATATTATTGTTGTTGTTGTTGTTATTATTATTATTATTATTATTATTATTATTATTATTAGAAATGGCAGCCAGTACTGTGTCAGTGGAACAGTGTTGAAGGAAGTCAGGGCGAGGACCTCTGATGTATATGTAGTTTCAGCTCTTTTTACCATCTCTAATTCTTAAAGAAAAACTGGAAATTTGCATTCTTCTAATTGTTGGTAGTTAAATCACTATTTAAAAGATCAAAAATAACAAAGCATTTGTCGGGACCTCAAGAAACTCGTGGCTCGCCACTTAAGCTTCTCTCCGGTGCTCCCTTTTCTAAAAGACCTCTTCTCAGTTTCCTAGCCATTTATCTGGTTTCCCCTTAGCATAACTAGCAGCTTTAATTTGGTGTTAGTTGCGTTTTGTTTTGGTGGTTTGGGGTTGAAGTCTAGAGGCTGGCACATGCTAAGCAAGCATTCAGCACTTGAGCGGCACCCTGAGCTCTCCCCAGGGCTACTTGTTCAGTTAGTTTTAGACCGGAACTTTCTGAGCAAAGCACATGTCCTTTGTTTCTCTTTCCTAACTGTAGGCTTTGCTCTTATTTGGCCTCATATATACTAGTTTGGCTGATAATTGTGTGCTTCTTTATGCCTTTTTTGCTGTGTTTTTAGTCCCTACTCTGTCCATGTGCAGCAGATAAAATGAACATTACAGTTTTTTGTGAGGAAATTAAGATATACCAGGATCACTAATTGCTCAAGGTCAAACAGGAGAAAGCCCGGGAGATTTGAACCCAAGCCGTTTTGAGTTGCCGTCTGGTGTCTGATCATCTGCCTCTTGTCTTCTCCAGCGGAGCGGAAGCCACCACTGTTTAACATGAATGCAATGAGTGCCTTATACCACATTGCACAGAATGACTCTCCTGCTCTCCAGTCAGGACATTGGTGAGGACTGGGCTCCTGGGCCAAGGGTTAGGGCACAGGGTCTACCTGCCTGGCTCATGCCCTCCTGTCTCTTACTTTTCGGGATATCAGGTCTGAGTACTTCCGGAATTTTGTTGATTCCTGTCTTCAGAAAATCCCTCAAGACAGACCAACCTCAGAGGTTCTTTTGAAGGTGAGCACATTTAGTGTTCTGGAACTGGTGGCTGGTAGAGGCACAGAAAACTCAGTGAATCCAAATTCTTCATCCAAGAAGCTTTCTTTATCTGTTTTGCCTCAGGCCCTGATGCCTCACTTCCCTGTGTTGCTAGATTTTTATCTGCCATACTATCTTAATTTAATAATTGGTTTTCACATTTTTCTTAGTCAGAGACCATAAACGTTTGATCCCCCTTAGATGTTTTCCAATCTGCTAGAGCCTCATTCCCTTCTCAGACCCAGTGTGTCTTAAGAAGCTCTAGTAAAGCCGGGTGGTGGTGGTGGCATATGCCTTTAATCCCAGCACTTGGGAGGCAGAGGCAGGCAGATTTCTGAGTTCGAGGCCAGCCTGGTCTACACAGTGAGTTCCAGGACAGCCAGGGCTATACAGAGAAACCCTGTCTCGAAAAACCAAAAAAAAAAGAAGCTCTAGTTAGCATGAACAGACTGCTGAAGTGACCTGCTGGATTTTAAAGGATAACTTTTGAGGGCCTAAAGAGGTCATATGATTCATCCAAAGGCATTTGGCCTTTGGTAACCACAGCTGGATTGGCATCTAGATCTCCTGAATATCTTGCCTTCAGCAATGCCTGGAGAAATGACACTGTCTGGATAGTAAAGACAGTTTCTGAGGGGAGAAAGATAAGACCAGGATGAGCATGCAGCTGTAGTGGGCAGGGGCCTCAGGCTAGGAGATGCTGAAGGGATGGAATCTAGAGGGGCTGAGGGAGAACTGATAGCAGATCTCATGTGTTCTGTTTGCTTAGCACCGCTTTGTGCTTCGGGAGCGGCCACCCACAGTCATCATGGACCTAATCCAGAGAACCAAGGATGCTGTCCGGGAACTGGATAACCTGCAGTACCGAAAGATGAAGAAGATACTGTTCCAAGAGGCACCCAATGGCCCTGGTGCTGAGGCCCCAGAGGAAGAGGAGGTGACCTAACTTAGCCTGACACCGCCCCACCCAAGAAGGGCTTGGCCCTTCTTCCCCGTTTGTCTTCACCTTCTTTCCTTGTGCTACTCCATATCCTTGTCCTTCCCTTTCCCTGCCCAACAGCTCACACCCTGTTCACAGGAAGCAGAACCTTACATGCACCGAGCAGGGACACTGACCAGTCTAGAGAGTAGCCATTCAGTGCCCAGCATGTCCATCAGCGCCTCCAGCCAGAGCAGCTCAGTCAACAGCCTCGCAGATGCCTCAGATAATGAAGAGGAGGAGGAGGAGGAGGAGGAAGAGGAAGAGGAAGAAGAAGAAGAAGGCCCTGAATCCCGAGAGATGGCCATGATGCAGGAGGGGGAACATACAGTCACTTCCCACAGCTCCATCATCCACCGGCTGCCGGTATGCAGGTCACCCTGAGCAGCTTAGTGGACACAAGGCCAAGCCTGAGCTGGTTTGCTCAGGAACTGGCTAGGTCCCTGTTCTCCAGTGTGTCTGCTTCTCCTTTCAGTCTGAAGGAGTCTCCTTAGGTCTCCCTCAGGTCCATCAGCACCTGAGTTTGGGGCATCCCTCTCTTCTTTCCTCTTTCCTAGGGCTCAGACAATCTATATGATGATCCCTATCAGCCAGAGATGCCCCCAGGTCCACTCCAAGCACCTGCAGCCCCTCCCACCTCCACCTCCTCGTCCGCTCGCCGCAGAGCTTATTGCCGCAGCCGAGACCACTTTGCTACCATTCGTACTGCCTCCCTGGTAAGTGTAGCCGTTTTGTTGTTTTGTTTTGTTTTGTTTTGTTTTTCAAGGCAGGGTTTCTCTGTGTAGTCCTGGCTGTCCTGGACCTCACTCTGTAGATCAGGCTGGCCTCGAGCTCAGAAATCCACCTGCCTCTGCCTCCCAAGTGCTGGGATTAAAATCATGCGCCACCACTGCCTGACAAGTGTGGCCATCTTCACTCAGCTTCATGATAGTTTTTTTCTTTTCTCTTTTACTTGGTACATCAGACAGAAGTCCAGCAGGTACCTTCTCTGTGGCACATGATTTAAAGCTAGATTCTACCCTCACTTTGCTGCTGTCTTTGCTGGCTCCCTTCTCCAAGCAGACTGTCTTAGTCACACTACCTAATCTGGGTATTCCCAGCCTGGCAAACTGTTTGCTTTCAAGGCCTTGTTGAAATAACAGCTTGTGGAGACCTTCCTGGACCCCTCTGGCTGGTCAGGTGCTTTGCACGCCGGGACAGGCGCGTTTATCCTGCCACGGCCCGATAGTAGTCCATGGCTGCGTGCAGGTTAGCTAGATTCAGAGTACAGGAGTGGAGCTCAGTGACCTGTTGTCAGGCCTACACACGTGCTTATGTTTAATCTTTCCAGCTCTCTTGGGAGGGAAAGGATTGGATCCCATTTAAGAGTTGAGGCTGCTGCAGCAGCGTGGGGTGGTGCCCAAAGGAGGGCTCCTCTTCTCTGAGGAGAAAGGGAGCAGGAAAAGGAGGAAGGGATCTGTAAGGGTGGAACTGGGAAGAGAAAAAGTGGGGGGAGGACTGTGATTGGGATGTAAAGTGAATTTAAAAAATAAAAAGAAGAGTTGAGACTACTGTGGCTTGGGGAGGCTATTGTCCAACACACTTACCCAGTACCCTTCGGGAGGGAGGGGGCATTCTGTTCCTATAGATAGGATCTTAGTCTTCAAAAATTTATTTTTCTCAACTCATGGAGAAAGGAGTTATTTGCTTATTGAGATGGGTTCTTGTTAAGTCGCTCAGCCTTGAACTAGTAATCCTTCTATTGAGTCCTAGAATTTATAGGCATGTGGTACCATGCCCAGCAAGTTTAGGCTTCTCATAAAACATAACTTTCTGATTATGCTCTTGATAAGCCATTAGGTCACATTCCAGTGTTGATGGCATTTGAGTACCTACAATCCCTTTGGAGATCACTGGGCAAGTCTGATATGTTCTTCAAGCTTTTGCTTGTAACTGGGGGTGGATTGCTAGGACCACTCAGAGCAGCTGTTGCTGCTTTATCCTGCTATGCAGACAGATTTGGTTTTCCTGGGCCTTGGCAGCCTACATTACAAGAGCCACTGATAGAACAGTTGAAATGAGACCAGAAGTCACCAGAGGTCTTGGTCTAACATCTAAGAGCCCAGATCCTAGCTTAGTACCTAAAGCATGATGTACCCTCAGTAGTGTTTGCTGAAGGGAGGATGCTAGCCAGCACGCACACTTAGCTATGCAGAGATGTTGGCCCATATAACAGATGAGAGAATTGGTAGTTTGAGAAGTTAACTTGCTTAAGATTAAGTGATAATAATGGGTGGAGCTGGGGTCTGAGCCCAGGAGCATCTTATTCATTCTTTTGCACTAATCTGAATTGTTTCTGCATTTGCACCAGGACCTGTGCTTACCACCTTTTATCACCTCAGTCTGCTACCCTAACCCATGATGGAGATAATTATTCATTTGAGGAAATAGATTCAGAGAGTTTAAGTGTGAAGAAGACACTTAATAACAGTGAAACTATGAGTCTGAGAACCTTGTTCTTTATATCTGTGTGAGTAGAGTGGGGCTAGGATGAGTCTCACTGTTTATTCTTTCTTCTACCTTAGGTCAGCCGGCAGATCCAGGAGCATGAGCAGGACTCGGCCCTGCGGGAGCAGCTGAGTGGCTACAAGCGGATGCGGCGTCAGCACCAGAAACAGTTGCTGGCCCTGGAGTCCCGTCTGAGGGGTGAACGCGAGGAGCACAGTGGGCGGTTACAGCGGGAGCTGGAGGCACAGAGGGCTGGCTTTGGGACTGAGGCTGAGAAGCTGGCCCGGAGGCACCAGGCGATTGGTGAGAAGGAAGCACGAGCCGCCCAGGCTGAGGAGCGGAAGTTCCAGCAGCACATCCTGGGGCAGCAGAAGAAGGAGCTGGCTGCCCTGCTGGAGGCGCAGAAGCGAACCTATAAGCTTCGGAAGGAGCAGTTGAAAGAGGTTTGGCCAGAACTGCCCTGGGTGAACCAGAGTCAGCAGGTAGGCACGACAATGGCAGGCACTGACCCATTCCCCTACTGCCCTGCCAGGAACTCCAGGAGAACCCTAGCACACCCAAACGAGAGAAGGCTGAGTGGCTGTTGAGGCAGAAGGAGCAGTTGCAACAGTGCCAGGCAGAAGAGGAGGCAGGGCTGCTGCGGAGGCAGCGTCAGTACTTCGAGCTTCAATGTCGTCAATACAAGCGCAAGATGCTACTGGCTCGGCACAGCCTAGATCAGGACCTGCTTCGAGAGGTAGACATGACCCACCTGCCCTTCTCCACACGGTCAGGGGCCTAGCACCTCTCTCCTTTCATTTGCCTTCCTAATGTCTTCTTTCTCCTCTACCCTCCTTGTGTTTTGATTTGGTGCCTTTTCAGCATCCTTCTTGATTTCTGTCCCCACTGGGCCCTGATAGGATGCCCTTACTTGTCTCATTCTTCACTTCCTTAATTCTTCAATACCAAGAAGGCTCCTCACTGTGCCCTGAGCTCTGCTTCTCTCTGCCTCAGGACTTAAATAAGAAACAAACGCAGAAGGACTTGGAGTGTGCTCTACTGTTACGGCAGCATGAGGCTACCCGAGAGCTAGAACTACGGCAGCTCCAGGCTGTCCAGCGCACACGTGCTGAACTCACCCGCCTTCAGCACCAGACAGAGCTAGGCAACCAGCTGGAGTACAACAAGCGACGGGAGCAAGAGTTGCGGCAGAAGCACGCGGCCCAGGTTCGCCAGCAGCCCAAGAGCCTCAAAGTACGTGCAGGCCAGCTACCCATGGGCCTCCCTGCTACTGGGGCTCTGGGACCACTCAGCACAGGCACCCCTAGTGAAGAGCAGCCCTGCTCATCTGGCCAGGAGGCAATCCTGGACCAAAGGATGCTGGGAGAGGAGGAGGAAGCAGTGCCAGAGAGAAGGATTCTGGGAAAGGAAGGGACTACTTTGGAGCCAGAGGAGCAGAGGATTCTGGGGGAAGAAATGGGAACCTTTAGTTCCAGCCCACAAAAACATAGGAGTCTGGTTAATGAGGAAGATTGGGATATATCTGAGGAGATGAAGGAGGTTAGAGTCCCATCACTGGCATCCCAGGAGAGAAATATTATTGGCCAGGAGGAGGCTGAGGCATGGAGTCTGTGGGAGAAGGAGGGTGGAAACCTTGTGGGTGTAGAGTTCAAGCTTGAATGGGTCCAGGGTCCAGTTCTGACTCCAGTCCCGGAGGAGGAAGAGGAGGAGGAAGAGGAGGGAGGGGCTCCAATTGGAACCCCCAGGGACCCTGGAGATGGCTGTCCTTCCCCAGATATCCCCCCAGAGCCACCTCCATCACATCTGAGACAGTACCCTGCTAGCCAGCTCCCTGGACTCCTGTCTCATGGCCTCCTGGCTGGCCTCTCCTTTGCAGTGGGGTCCTCCCCTGGCCTCCTGCCCCTCCTCCTCCTGCTGCTACTCCCGTTGCTGGCAGCCCAGGGTGGAGGTGGCTTGCAGGCAGCACTGCTGGCCCTTGAGGTAGGGCTAGTGGGCCTGGGGGCCTCCTACCTGTTCCTTTGTACAGCTTTACACCTGCCCCCCAGTCTGTTCTTACTCCTGGCTCAGGGCACTGCACTGGGGGCTGTCCTTAGTCTGAGCTGGCGCAGAGGCCTTATGGGTGTGCCTCTGGGCCTTGGAGCTGCCTGGCTCCTAGCTTGGCCCAGCCTGGCTTTACCTCTGGCAGCTATGGCAGCTGGGGGCAAATGGGTACGGCAGCAAGGGCCCCAGATGCGTCGGGGCATCTCTCGACTCTGGTTGCGGATTTTGCTACGCCTGTCACCCATGGTCTTTCGGGCCCTACAGGGCTGTGGGGCTGTAGGGGACCGGGGGCTGTTTGCCCTGTACCCTAAGACCAATAAGAATGGTTTCCGAAGCAGACTGCCTGTGCCTTGGCCCCGTCAGGGACATCCTCGCACTACTCAGCACCCACTAGCTCTGTTAGCCAGAGTCTGGGCTCTGTGCAAGGGCTGGAACTGGCGCCTAGCACGGGCTAGCCACAGATTAGCTTCTTGCTTGCCCCCCTGGGCTGTTCATATACTAGCCAGCTGGGGCCTGCTTAAGGGTGAACGTCCCAGTCGGATCCCTCGGCTGCTACCGCGCAGCCAGCGCCGTCTTGGGCTCTCTGCTTCCCGACAGCTACCACCAGGGACCGTAGCTGGGCGGAGATCTCAGACCCGCAGGGCCCTGCCTCCCTGGAGGTAACCAATTCTAATCCTCCACCCAAATTTAGGGCACTGAGCACTTTATCTCCCATGACTCAGTAAAGTTTCTCCAGCCCCCCAGCCTCTCCTCCCCTTCTGACCTTTCTTCCTCAGTATGTTCCCCCAGATCTAGATCTCTAGACAGGCAGCCTCCTCCACTGTGGAGTCCAGAAATGACACTCTGTGTTTTCCCCAGTCCCCTAAGTTATTGCTGTCCCCTGCTGTGTGTGTGCTCATCCTCACCCTCATCGGCTCAGGCCTGGGGCCAGGGGTGGCAGGGAGGGAAGTCATGGGGGTTTTCCCTCTTTGATTTTGTTTTTCTGTCTCCCTTCCAACCTGTCCCCTTCCCCTCCACCAAAAAAAGAAAAAAAGAAAAGAAAAAAAAAAAAGAAAAACACAAATAAAATATCTGAGCGGAACTACACCTTTGGCCCAGGCTGCCTCTGTCTGCTTTGTCCTGCCGCCTAGCCTACCTGGTTTGCCCTGAATCTGGACCCTGGCCCTCAGCTCCATGACCTCTTCACCCCATCTCCTTTGTCTTCACTCCTTTCACACCTCAGCCTCATCCTCTACCTTCATAGATTCATTGCACCATGACCACAAAAAGCTCTGGGCTGTGAGCTCCTGTGGAGCTTCCACAGAACTTCCTGATCTCACAGTTCCACCTGTTTGTGGGACCCTTCCAGGGAGTACTGAGGGTTAAAGGCTTTTGGTCTGTTTGCCCCTTACTTTACTGTGAACCAATTGCTTACACAGTTTGGAACTGCGTCTCTCACCTGGGTCAGGCATTAGTCTACAGGGGGAGGGGGTTGGGACCACAGAACCTCCAGTCAAGGGTGGTGAGTTGGGGAGCAGGTAGAATGTACAAACTAGAGGTCTGGGATTGCTGTGGGCTTGGAGTTGGGGCTGACTATGTTGGGCTGAGCTGAAGTGTGGATCTGGTCGGGGGTAGCTGCTCCCAGCAGAACTTCTCAGATCTTTTCTGGCCACTCTCTGCTGCCCTTTCCCTTCAGTGGCCTGATATGGGGCAACCTCTTCCCCATTCCTCAGCCCAGTGCTGCTTCCTGCCTTCCTTGAGGTATTGGACCTGGGCTTTCCTCTGCCTGCCCTTAGTTGTATTACCCTTTTGTGGATGTTGTGTGTGCCTCGCTCTCTCACTCAGTCCTAAGTGTGATCACATGCTTCTGCCCAGGGTGATATTTTCTCCCTCCCTCTTTGCATGACCAAAGCTTCTTTTGTATACTCAGCCCTCTAAAGATTCTCAGCTCCTGTCTGTAAGATCTTTACGTCTCTTCTCGTGCATCCCATGCAACTCTGGATGTACTCAGAGCCTCTCTCGTTCCTCCACCTCTCTTGCCCATGGAGACTTTCATCTCTCAACAGTTCCATCTCTCCATGTCTGTCTGTGTACAGCTCCCCCCGCCCCCTCTGTCTAACATGTTTTCTGTTTCTCTCCCTCTCCCTGTCTCTGCTTCTGTCTCCTTCCTCCTTTTCTTCCTTTCCCCTCGTTGTTCCTCTTCTTCCTCCTCTTCTCCTTCTCCCCTGCCCCATTTCCCCTTGATCCGTTCACTGCACAGTCAAAGGAGCTGCAGATCAAGAAGCAGTTCCAGGAGACGTGTAAGATCCAGACACGGCAATACAAGGCTCTTCGGGCACACTTGCTGGAGACCACACCCAAAGCTCAGCACAAGAGCCTTCTTAAGCGGCTCAAGGAGGAACAGACACGCAAGCTGGCGATCCTGGCCGAGCAGTATGACCAGTCCATTTCAGAGATGCTCAGCTCACAGGCGGTGAGGCCTGGGGTCTGGGAGGGGGAGTATGGAGGTTGGCCTTTGCTTTAAACTTTGTTGCGGCAAAGGAAGGTGGGAGACGTGAACAGAACTTTTGGACTTAGGAAACTTGGGTGCTCTTTCACTACTAACGTTCTCCGTAGTGGTTTTGTCTTATATTCTCCTTAGTGGCCATATTATTTCTCTTACTATTTTCTTAATGTCTTAAGAAAGTCACCCTGCCTGCTCTGCCAAGAACCACCAAAGAAAATACTGGCTGTAATATTTTTTTCTGGACCTGAGTTTACTTTGTGTGAGCAGGGGAGCAGATTACAATGAGTGTGGCTCTCAGACCATTTTACTCAGACTTGAGGAATCTGGAAAGAATCTCTTAGGAAAAGTGTACCAGCACTGGAGTGGGCCACTTCAGATGCACATTGAGTCCAAAGAGCTAGAGGGCCCTGTTCTCACTCAGTCCCTTATCTCGTAGGTAATTTTGTAATGATTAACTTGCGTGGAGTTTTCAGGGCAGATTTGAAAGATTAGATAGGAGTTTTAAAACACAATAGAATCAGACTTTACATAGTTTTCTGACTTCTTTTTCCACCCAGTATCTCTTGGACATCATTCCATATCACATGTCTATCTCAGTTTTTTACAGTATAGAATTTTCCATGGAATGGATGTACCATAATTTATTTAACCCATCCCTTATTGGTGGACATTTAGGTTGTTTCCAGCATTTTGCTATCACAACGCTTCCGTGAACACTTGGAGCACATGTGCAAGTATACCTGGGGGATAGATTCCTGCAAGTGTAATTGCTGTGCCACAGGGTATGACCATCTTCCATTCTCATAGAGGTTGAGACTGCCGCTCCTTGCCACCTTAGGGCCCAGGCCTACTGGGGCAGGGGAGGATGGTGGGGACAGAGGAGGAGCTCCTAAACCCTGTTCTCCCTGTTCTCCAGCTCCGGCTTGATGAGACCCAAGAGGCAGAGTTTCAGGCCCTGCGGCAGCAGCTCCAGCAGGAGCTGGAGCTCCTTAATGCTTACCAGAGCAAGATCAAGATCCGCACAGAGAGCCAGCATGAGCGGGAGCTGAGGGAGCTGGAGCAGAGAGTAGCTTTGAGGCGGGCACTGCTAGAGCAACGGGTAAGGGGTTTGACCCTCCACAAGACGGGAAAGGAAGGGCAGGCTCTCCGTTCCAGGACTCACCCCTGTTCTGGGTGTCCCAGGTGGAAGAAGAGCTGCTGGCCCTACAGACAGGGCGTTCGGAACGCATCCGGAATTTGCTTGAGCGGCAGGCCCGTGAGATCGAGGCCTTCGACGCTGAGAGCATGAGGCTGGGCTTCTCCAGTATGGCTCTGGGGGGCATCCCAGCTGAAGCTGCTGCCCAGGGCTATCCTGCCCCACCCCCAGCCCCAGCCTGGCCCTCCCGTCCAGTTCCCCGTTCAGGGGCCCATTGGAGCCATGGCCCTCCTCCACCAGGGATGCCCCCACCAGCTTGGCGTCAGCCAGCTCTGCTGGCTCCCCCAGGGCCTCCAAACTGGCTAGGGCCCCCAACACAGAGTGGAACACCCCGTGGAGGGGCTCTACTGCTGCTAAGAAACAGTCCTCAACCCCTAAGGCGGGCAGCATCAGGGGGCAGCGGTGGTGAGAACGTTGGCCCACCTGCTGCAGTGCCAGGGCCCCTGAGCAGAAGCACCAGTGTTGCTTCCCACATCCTCAACGGCTCCTCCCACTTCTATTCCTGAAGTACAGGGTGGTGAGCAGAGGAGTAGGGCAAGGTGGGAGTGGGTGGTGCCTGATCCTACAGGCAGTATGCTTGAAGCCTACCCAGTGGTGGTGGGGACAGGATGTTGGCTCCAGCTCCCCCATCAGACCTCCTCATCTCATGAGCTTCTTGGGGCTGGCCAGTGACCCCAGGTCAGCTTGGGCATTGGTGCCCCAAGGCTGACCAGGAGCCCTGCCTCCCCTCCATGGTGCCAGGGTCTCCCTCCATCACCACCTATGAAAGGTGGGAACTGTGAGTGTCAAATATTCATCTGGTCCCCTAGGGGAGGGGAAGGGTGGGTCTAGATATATTATATTCAGAGAATTATACAACCCTTGTGATGGGGCCATGAACTGGGGACAAGGCCCCCAGACCTGGTGGAATGGCAGAGCAGGTCTGGTGCCAAAGCAAGGAGAATGGGAGGAGGCCTTCCTCCAGAAGGATCAGGGGTCTTGCGGTCAGGGTGCCTGGGTCTCACCATTCTCCTATCGCTGTCTGACTGACGTCCTGTGCCGTCTTGTCTTTTTTTTTTTTTTTTGTTTTTTTTTTAATTGGGGTCAGGGCTGGGGTGGGGACAAGGGAAGGACCTTGGAAAGGGCTGCTGCCAGGCCTGGGAGCAGCCATGGGAGCCCCTCTCAGCTATGGGGCTGGCACAGAGCCCTAGGGCAAGCTTTTAATAAACTGTTGGTTATTCTGACAGACCACAGGACGTCTCCCTTTTTGTCTAAGGTGTGTGTGGAGAATTTATCAGTGGTACTATTATTTGGGTGATGTGACTGAAGTTGTAGTGATTTTAGTGGGTGCACATGTGACTGGAAGGGTGATGTGACTGAAGTTGTAGTGATTTTAGTGGGTGCACATGTGACGAGAAGGGTGATGTAACTGAAGTTGTAGTGATTTTAGTGGGTGCACATGTGACTGGAAGGCCATCAGCTTGTTGAACCCTTATCCTATTTGATTTGGGGTCCTCGCCTGTCTGGACATTTGAGGTTTGTCAGGCTCTAATTAGCCAGTCAGCTCTACTAAATCTACCTCTATGAGGCTAAGAGACCCTGGTGGCATGGGAATGAAGATAAACTGAGCCTGAGAATATGTGTGTTGTTGGTGTTGAGACCCAAGGCCTTATTCATGCTAGGCATGCATTCTTGGAGTAAACTTTACATTGTTAAGGCCAGATTGGTCAGAGAAGCCAACTGGTCACACTGGAGGAAGAAGAGCCATATCCTCTCTGATACAGCCTGATGACAGACTGGATGACACAGTCTGGAATTGATAAGAGAATTAATTAGACTACTGCCTGGTAGCAAGGGCTACTTCCCAAATTCCTGGTCCCAAAGGACAGACAGGGCATGGCAGTTCGGGATCAGTTTGGATGAAGTAATTACAAACATTTTTTTATTGAGTCTTTAAAAACAAAACAACAGTCCCCTCAGATGCCTTGCGGGGCTGCTTGCACACAGCCCACGCCACCTTAGAGATCATGAGGTGGTGGAGTGTGCCAATAACTCGGATCCTGCCACCACAGCCTGTCTTAGGAAGTGGCTTCCCCCAAACAGGCTCTTGTATAACAGGGTAAGGTCCATTCTGGACATGGAATTCAGCTACTGTCACCATCACTGCTGATGATACCCCGCATATGGGACCAGTCTGGAGGTGCTTGGCGGGGCCGCTCCTCTTCAGAGTCCAGGGTTCGGTGATAAAGCTCCCCTGGGGAGATGCCTTCCGCTGAAGGGTTCCAGGCATTCCGTCTTCGTGGCCGGCCTGGGAGGTGGGGAAAGAAGATTAGTTACCTGGCCTCAGGCTCTCCTTCCCTGAGGAGGAAATTGCTTACCTGTACTGCTGATGATATTGGCAACATCCAAGGAAGCCACTTCAGCTGCCTCTTCCCGCTGCTGCTTCAGAGCTCGGCACTTCTCCAAGGAAGGATTACCTGGAGCGGAAGCAGCCTGTGAGGCCCTCCCTGGCGCTCAGGCCCTCCCGCAGATCTCTGGCACATCCCTTCTCACCCTTCATGCCAAGCGCTTCCAGCTCAGCCCTGAGGACCCTCAGGCGGTCCTTGTGGGAGCTGCAGGAGCCCAGTAGCTTCTTGTAGTTTCGGTGGGCACCACAAGCTCGAATATAACGCTTTAGTCTAACCACAGCTGGGTGGTCCTCTCCACAGCGACGAGAGCCAGCCTAATAAGGAATTTGCAGTTGAAGTCCCTTTTCCCTAGTGGAGCCCACCCACCTGGTATGTCCTCTTACCTTCTGACCTGTGGGTTCTGGACTTGCATCTGATGAAGATGAGGAACTTCGTGCCTTGCCGTTCTTAGAGCTCTTCTTGGAAGAGCGGCTTTTCCTCTCCTCTTTGGTGTTCTGTCCTGCCTGGGAGTCACTCACTTCCTTCTCCGAGCCACTGTCGCCATTACTGCTGCTTAGGCTGCCCATCTTTGTAGTGCCTTGAGCGGCTGCTTGCACATGTGTGCTGTTCTCCTCGCTGCTTGTGCTCTGCCTTCTCCCACTCTCAGTCTGGGTCCTGTCCTTGCTCTTTCTCTTCACTGACTGCTCTTCTTCCTCCCCACTGCTGTCCCCACTACTTACTACCCCTGCTTCCTTCTCAGCTTCGCTGTCTCCCAAGCCTCCAGTTGGCCTCCCAGCCCTGCTTTTCTGCTTATAGCTCTTTCTCTCCCTGGCTGTTCTCCCTGCTTTGTCACTTCTGGATCTGGGCTCCCGGTGCTCTTTCTTCTTGGCTAGGATCTCTTCTTCACTCTCTTCACTTTCCTCCTGGCGTTTAACACCTGTGGCTCCCTCCACCTTTGCTCTATTCAGTATAACCTCCTCCTCCTCACTGCTTCCACTCTCTTCCCTAACCTGCTTCCTATCTGCCTTGTGTGCTGCTTGCTTGTTCTTGGCCCCAGCTTTCTTTCTAGCCCCACCCTTCTGTTCTTCTCTCCTGTCATCATCTTCCTCAGTGTCCTCTTCCTTCCAGGCCTCACCTGATCTGACAGAGCCCTCTGCTTCCTCCTCACTGCTCTCCTCCAATCCCATCTTTGCACCCAGGTCTGTTTGCTGGTCTTCATCTGTGCTCTCAACTGCTTTCTTTAAGGCTCTTCTTGGACATGCTTTCTTGGTTGTCCTGTTCTTTGTTGGGGGTCCTGAGCAGTCTGGGCTGGAGGGTGTAGAGCTGGATTCTGAAACATGGGGATAGGGCTGGGATGGGTTCCTCTTTTCCCTTCCATTTAGAGTAGGATGCTTCTAGATCCACTCTGGTTAAGAGTGAAGGACAGCAAGAAGCACCGCAGATGTGGCTCCACCTGGTTCCTGACTCACTGCTCCCCAACCCCTGCTTTGCAGTTAATACATGCACCTTGCCTTTTGAATAAACCAATGATGGAGTTACAGACATACACAGGGGAGAAGCCACTAACCTGACTCTGAATTGAAGCGGAACCTTTTCCTCTCTGGGTCACTGCAGGGAGCAGGAGACCTCTTCACTTTGATAAAGTCTGGCTTTCCTTCCATGGAACCAGCATCCGCCTGTGGGTGCAGCATGAGGGCAAACCGAACCAAGATTGTATCCTGCCCCAACCCCTCAGCAACAAACCCTGTCTCTCCTGGCCCAGGGTTAAGCCCACACCTGCATTTTCAGCAGCTCCTCCTCCACCAGCCGCTTCAACGCCTGCTTCTCCTCAGGTTCAAGATGATCCCGACCCACGTGAATCAAAAATTTCTGTCGCACGATGGAGTGTGTAACCGTGCTACAGAGACTTGTGTCAAGACAAGAGTCCCAGTCTAACCCCTGCCCTTTACAACCCGGACTCTAATACCCAGACTCTATGCACCTGAGGTCGGGGCAAGCTCGAAAGAAACTGCGAGTGAATTTTAGCATCTCATCTCCCGGCGCCATTTTGCGTCACCAGGGATTGGTTGCTCCCGCCTTTTTAGTTCCGGGCCACTTTCAGTGCGTTTGACAGTAGTTTGCGCACGCGCAGTGCCGCGGCTTCGTGAGGAGAGGGACCGTTGAGCCTCTGATGTGGAAGCACTGGGACGGAAAACTTTGCCAGATCTTGCTTTTTCCTGAGCAGTTGGTGGGTCTTAAGGGAGGCTTCTACTCTTTGTTAAAACTACGTATTAAAATTTTCGTTAGAAGCCGATTCGGCGCTGGCAGTCTCTATAATGCAATCAGTTCTTCAAGCTGCCCTGTAGTCAGGATCAACAAGTTAGGTCTCTTGTTTCGAAAGGCAGAAGGGAAAGGGTATTCTCGCCAACACACTGGATTTCTGGTTATATTCTTTTGGCTCCAAACCTTTATAATCAGTTTAGAATCAATAATTGCGCCCCCCAGTGTCCAGCTCCTCTGTGACCTCAGCTCACCGCGAAGCCGCTGGAAGCAGCGTTCCTTTCAGGTCTTCCCCAGGAGGGCGGGTGGTGTGATTACGCTCCCTGCGCGCGGAGTACGCTGGGAGTTGTAGTCCGTTTCATACGGCATTGCAAAGTCTCCGGAAGTGTGGGGGGTGAGAGGCCAGGCGGACTTAGGTAGCGGGACTCTACTCCGGGGCACTTCTACCTGGCGGGTCATGAACGGACCAGCGGACGGCGAAGTGGACTACAAAAAGAAATACAGGAATCTGAAGCGGAAGCTCAAGTTCCTCATTTACGTGAGTGCCGGCGTGGGGCGGTTGTGGAGTGCGAGGCCTAACTCTGAGAGGACCTCAGTTTACCCATGTGGTAAAGGGGGTGAGTAGGGAGAGACGTCCCCTGGTTCTGGGTCTTTTTCGGATTGCTCTTGGCTCAGCACCCGCCCTGTCCGCTACAGGAACACGAGTGCTTCCAGGAGGAGCTCAGAAAGGCGCAAAGGAAATTGCTGAAGGTTTCCCGAGACAAGAGGTAAGGCATGTTGTGGACATAAGGGCAATGTTATTCCTAGAGAATCCGTTTTTATTTCAACTTGGAACAGGCCCCCAAGTGCATGCAGTCTTAGGGGGATCCAGTGGGTCTTCTAGAAGGGACTAGGTAGAGCTCCAGAACATCAAAATGGGAATAATCGTTCTCCTTCCCACTTCTCTCAGTTTCCTTCTAGATCGACTTCTGCAGTATGAGAACGTGGATGAAGACTCTTCCGGTGAGCAAAGTCATGAACATTTTTAGGAAGACATGAAATACTGGCACTTTAAACAAATGCGGCCCCTCCAATGGTTCTTAAGCTTAGTTGCTACCTTCTGTTGCTTCCTTTCCATTTTGACTTTTTTCCGCCCCGCAGGAGATTTCCCTTTGTAGCCCTGGCTTGCTTGGAACTTGCTTTGTAGACCAGGCTAGCCTCGGGCTAGACTCAGAAGTCAGCCTGCCTCTGCCTCCCAAGTACATACCACGCCCCTGGATTCTCAAGTATTTACTTATCCACTGTGTTCCAGGCATTGTGCTTGGCACAGGCTGGCAAAATGAAGGAAGCCTCTGGCTGCTTGTCGTTTCTATCAGTTGCTATAATAGGTGAAAAAATAAACTAGAAAGATAAATTATTACCCATGCCTGTAGTGCATGACAGAGACAGAGGTGTGGAGTTTGTTACTAAGGCCCGATCTTTAAAAACAAAGGAGAAGCCGTGCAGGGATGGCACCCGCCTTTAATCCCAGCACTTGGGAGGCAGAGGCAGGCGGATTTCTGAGTTGAAGGCCAGCCTGGTCTGCAGAGTGAGTTCCAGGACAGCCAAGGTTACACAGAAACACTGTCTCAAAAAAACAAAAAACAAAAACAAAAAGGAGAATAACAACTCCTGAAAGTTGTCCTCTAACCTCAAAACACTCGCTATAGCATGTAGGTATCTCGACAAACACACTAATGGTAATGAGAAGAAAACCACTTTACAAACTAGGATTTTTTTTTCTTAGAATTATTTATTTTATGTATATGAGTACACTATAGCTGTCTTCAGACCCACCAGAAGAGGGCCTCAGATCCCATTACAGATGATTGTGAGCCACCATGTGGTTGCTGGGAATTGAACTCAAGACCTCTGGAAGAGCAGTCAGTGCTCTTAACTGCTGAGCCATCTCTCCAGCCCACAAACTAGGGTTTAAGTGATGGGGATAGCCTGACAGGATTAAAGACGGCAGTAGCACCTGCAGTGTAGCAGGAGGTAGATTAAAGCTGGTAAGACAGGGGTGACTACAGTGTGACCGAGTGGCAGCTTCCTTTGCAAAGAGTCAGGAAAATATTTTTGTTTTATAAAATACTGTCATTGAAACAAACTGCATAGCTCATGTGAAAGCAGCCATAGCCAACATATTAGTAAACAAAATGGCTCTTGTTTTATTAGAATTTTTATTTGTGAACATTAAATTTTAAATTTTATATAGTTTCATAATCTTTATAACTTTTTGTTGTTGTTTGGGGTATATTCTTCATTTGTAGCTCTAGTTGGTCTTGAACTCATAATCCTACTACTCAAACCTTTCCCGTGCTAGAATTTCATGCTTGTGCCACAGCACTCACTCACCTGCTTTTTTGTTGTTTTTTAATATACTTATTTTTATGTGCATGGGTGTTTTGCCTGCCTGCCGTGTACACACTGTCCCTGTGGAGGCCCAGAGAGGGCACTGGATCTCCTAGAATGAGTTACAGATGGTTGTGAGCAGTGAAATGAGTACTAGGAGTTGAATCCAGGTCCTCTGGGAGAGAAGAGGCCAGCGCTCTCAGCTGCAGAGCCCACACCCAAACCTGGTTCCTTTGAGAAGCAGACACTTGTTGCTGAACCTGACTGCCTGAGTTCAATCCCCAGGACTTACATTGTAGGAGACAAAGGTTCCCTTAAACTGTACTCTGGCCTCCACATGCCTGTGTCCATATGCACACAACTAAATAAATTTAACTTTTTTAAAAATTTAAATAAGTTTCAAGCTAGCTAAATGAAACTATGTTTCAAAGAAAGGGGAGTGGGTTGTGCAGCAAAGTTTGGTGGAACAGGCCTTTAATCCCAACCCTTCTCGAGAGGTAGAGGCAGGAGGACCAGAAGTTCAAGGCCAACTACAGCTCCATAATGCCCTGTCAATAAGTAAAAATGAAAAGCTACAAATGCAAAAGCCACCTGGGCCTGGGCATGATGCCTTATACCTATAATCCCAGCATTGAGAGGCTGAGACAGGAGGATAGCTCTAAGTTCCAAGCCAACTTGAGCTTGAGACAAGTAAGACCTTGTCTCAAAAAACAAAAAACAAAAAAAAAAAAAACCTGAATAAATGAGAGCCAGTTAGACATGGTAGAACATGTGTCTAATTTTAACACTTAGGAGGCTGAGGCATAAGAATCACCAGTTTCAAAGCCAGCATGGTCTACATATTGAATTCTGAGCCAACCAGAATCACAGAGCTCCAACTTAAACAACAGCATGTTCTAGCTGGTAGATCACACAAAAGCATGTAGTATCTGAATTATGTATGAATGAGAAAAGGCAACTCTAAGAGGTGTGTAGGAATGGAAGTAGCAGTTCACCTGTGAATTGTAGGTGAGTAATGTTGATGAGTGCGCTAGGCTAGTGTGTACAACAGGAACAGAAACACAAATTGCTCTTTTTCCAACCTAAGTTAGTTTTTGTTTTTGTTTTGTTTTACAATTAACTTTAAATTGTAGGCAAAGAGCTAAAGCGATGTCTTTGCAGTTAAAAAGCACCTTCTGCTCTTGGAAAGAACCTGGGTTCAATTCCCAGCACCTACATGCAGCTCAGCCATGCCACTGTCCCAGGGCTTGAATGCCTTCTTCTGACTCCCTCAGGCATGTGCATGAATGCTCCACACAAACTCACACACAAACACATACATATAAACACAGGGAGAGAATAGCAGGAAGAGCTCTCTGAGTTCAAAGCCACCCAGGGATATACATACATTGAGAGTGTTTCGGATATAAAGAGAGAATCTAAGTAGAAGATAACATCTATCATGTAGTGATTACAGAGTGAATTCGAGCCTTCTAGGAAGAACACTGAGCAAGCAATTAACCAGAGCGCCAGAGGCCCTAGATCGTGTGTGGCCTTAGTGTTTTGTTAAGGTAGATGCTAAAGCACGTGACCAGTGACTGAGTGGGTGACTTTAACGTGTTGGTGGCCTGAGCTGCTGGCAGTTGGAATGTGGAGCAGAGGAGTCTTTAATGGTTTTAAGGGGTTTTTTAATGGGTCCCTGGATAAGAAAAGTGGAGCCACAGCTGAGGGTTACTTAGGGGCACATGAAAGAGTGGCCTGTGACGGTCAGAGATCACAGACCTGAGTCCAGATTCCATACACACTTTCCGAGCTCAGTAAGCTCATCTCCACAGCACAGGTGATGTAAGGAGAGCGTGGCATAACACACATGCTGACAAGAATGCCGTGGAGGAGTCTACATGAGGAGCAGATGCTCGCATGTGTGCCAGCGGGGAAGTCACCTTCCCCAGCACCTCTCCGTAGTGGCGAGGTTACAGACCTCTGAGGTGGATTGGGAATCTACAACCCCACTGACCAGCCCTCCCCACAGATTCTGATGCCACTGCGTCTTCAGATAACAGTGAGACCGAGGGAACGCCCAAGCTGTCTGACACACCAGCCCCTAAGAGGTAACAGGAGCCAGGATCTTCCAGGGCAGGGGTGGGGACCTGAGCTTTCCGGCTGCCTCTGACTGTCCTCCCTATCCTTCTCCAGGAAGAGAAGCCCCCCAATGGGAGGTGCCCCATCCCCTTCCAGCCTCTCCCTGCCTCCTTCAACAGGATTTCCCCTGCAGACTTCTGGGACCCCCTCCCCATACCTGAGCTCGGTGAGTTGGGAGCAGGGCTAGGTAGTGTGCTCCTATGCCTGGGAATACTGTGGGTGTTGTTTGGGCAAGGGTGAGCCCTACCAACTCAAAATGTGTCCACATGTGGTCAACAAGTAACTTCTGGCGGGTGTGAGTCAGGGCTGCCTACTCTTGGCTGTGTAGGACTAGGGGCAGACCCAGGACCCAGTCCTGCTGCTGTCCCTTCCTTCTGTTCTCAGGAGCCTGGGAGCCACACTCATCAGCATGTCTTTTGTTTTCCATTCTCCTGTGTACATTTCCTCCCTTCACCTACTCCATTTCCCATCTCCATCTTCCTGCTCCCACCTGCAGCTGGCTTCTCCCCCTTACCCCCCATTCCCTTCTGACTACCTGGCCCTGCAGCTGCCTGAGCCCAGCCCCCTGAGGCCCAAGCTGGAGAAACGGCCCCGCCTACCCCGGAAACTCAAGGTACCCTGATGTGGGACTATAGGGAGGGGCCACAAAGGCAGCCAAGGATCTAAAGGAGGCTTAACACTAGGGGGCATGTACTGAACTGACTGGTTTTGCTTGAGAAAGGGTCTATTTTAGCATGAGTTAGGAGAATGACTTTGAACTCCTGGTTCTCCTACCTCCACTTTCAGGTGCTAGGATTACAGGTGTGTGCCGCCACACCTGGTTTATGCAGTGCTGAGAGTTGAGCCCAGGGCTTAGTGCATGCTTAGGCATACCAACTGGGCTATACCCCAGCCCAACATCCAGGAATTTTGAAAAGTTAATTTGAGATGCGTATTCTTAGCCCAAGGCTCAGCACTGAAGGGCAGAGCAGAGAACTGTGCCGGCAGTGGTACAGTCTTGGAGGACTCCCAAGTTAGGGTGCTCGAGGTCCTGCTTTAGCCCGTCTGTGTGACCAGGGCCTGCATCATGGCTAGAGGGAGCATCTCTGTACAAGTAACGAGTAGAGTACCAAATGCAGCCTGGAGCTGGTCAGGGCTGTGGTGCTTAGAGTCTAGTCAAGATTCCCCCAGTTCAGAACAGTGTGACTCAAGTGACCAAACCAGGTAAAATCAGCAAGTGTTCCTGGAGCACCTCCTGTGTCAAAGATCCTATCTGAGGTGACGCAGCTGTAATAACAGACATTGAGACAAACCCCTGTACAGAGCTGCTGTTCCTGGCGAAATTGGCAGAGGATCAATAAGATAGATTGGCCCTAGTTGAGAAAAAGGAACAGAATGGGTGTGACTTTAAGGAGGATAATCTAGGGAGCTATTGACTGCATACGAGGAAGCAAGCTGTGAGGAGTCTGGGAAAGTTTCAATCTGCCGAACATGCTTGTTGAAAGATGAAGAAGCTAGCGGTGTGGTAGCTCATGTCCTTAATCCCAGCACTACAGAGGCAGAGGCGGAAGTAGGTGAATTCTTACCAAAGCTGAGTTCCAGGCCAGCCAGGGCTGCATAGTCAGGATGTGTCTCAAAACAAATAAGCAAAAAAAAAAAGGGGGGGGTGTGGGGAGGAAGCTGGGCCAGTGATGAGACAGATAAGTGCCAAGGGTGGAAGCACCTGGGGCCCTGAGGTTTTATAGAGACCAGGGCTTGTATGGGAGGGAGAAGAGCCACTTGGGCAGGGGAGCAGGGCAAGGTCTAGTTCAGCTTGCATTTTAGACACATGGACAACACGGCTGTGTGGAGATGAGCCTGGGTACAGTCAGATGGTGGAGGAGGTGATGCTAGAACCCTGCGAGTGTGCCGTGGGTTCACGGCAGAGAAGGTCTGCGCAGTCTGACTGTGAGAGGGAGAAGGGATCCCAGGATTTTTAGCTAGGGCTCTTACCTGAGAGTAAAAATGCAGACTGGCAGCTTTCCTGAGATGAGGATTACGGGAGTAGCCAATTCTAGAAGGGAGATGAGAATCAGCCTTGGACTTGCTGAGAGGACATCTGGAAATGCTAGCTAGACATTGGCCTGTGTGAGCTGGGGCTCTGTAGGGCTGTATGAATGGAGAAGGGGAAAGGCGGAACAAAGAAGAGCTCTGGAGTTATGAGAAGCAAGCCTAAGATAACGGGCGATGGAAATGCCCATCAGCTGGGAGGCAGAGGTGAGTAGGGACCAGGCTGACGAGCTCTCGGAGCTCTGACTGCACAAGCAGAGTGAGAGAGTGTATTTATAGTGGCTGAGAGTGTGAATGCTGCCTGGCACGGTGCGATGCTGTACACCTTTGAGCCCAACACATGGAAGGCAGAGGCAGGTGACTCTATGAGTCTGATGCTATCCTATCCTGGTCTACATAGCAAGTTCTAGGCCAGCCAGGGCTGTATCTCTGTCTCAGAGAAGGAAGGAAAATGGAGGGGGAGAGAGAAAAATAAAGGATGAATGAATGAATTCTTGGGATCAGAAAAAGGACTCAGTAGTTAAGATTGGTTGCTGCTCTTCCAAGGGACCCAAGTTGAGAAGCTCACATAAAGCAGCTCACACCTGCCTGTACCTCTAGTTCCTAAGGCTTAAGTATAAATTCTTAGGACTAGGCATGTGGCTCAGTAACAGTTCTTGCCTGACATTTTCAAAGCCCTGAGTTTAATCCCTAGCACAAGGGAAACAATTGGGATAGTAATGCATACTGGCCTTTGCTGAAAATATTCAGGACGGTGGGAGAAAACAAGGCATGGCAACCTAGGGCAGGTAAGAGCTTTGGCGTGTTTGGATACCGTGACTGGGTCAGCAGGGAAAGGCGAGAATCAACTGCTTTTGCTTCCGGGCATGGGGAAGGGGGCTGGGCTAATGGAGCATGGGGTCAGTAAGATGAGAATAGTCCCAGGTGGAAGGGGGGGGGGCGGGTGATGCAACACAGCTGAAGGGCACTGAGAAGTAAGAGAGGCCTAGATACCCTCACTAAAGAGCCAAGTCCCAGAAGTTTCTGGGTGGGAGGTAGAGGAGGTGACAAGTGTGCTGGAACTTTGGCCTTAGCTGGATTTGAATCCAAGTGATTGTGGACATGTCACTGAACTCTGTTTCAGTCATGGAGCACATGAGAAGCAAGAATGAGTGAAGGATGAGAATATAGCCTAGCCAGTGCCTGTGCCTTGGCAGCCCCATAGAGCCACATTGGCTGCTCTTGGTCATGCTAAGGAAGTCCTGGTTAGCATAGGTCTTGGGGAGCAAGGTGGTGGTGATGCAGGGGGGAGTCCTATAGAGACCTAGTCCCCCTGGAATTGTCCTCCTTAGTCATGCATCCAATTCTCCGTGCACTCGAGGTTGTCTTGGCTACTTTTCCATCATTATGACAGTGTGACCAAGACAACCTATAGTGTTTATTTGGGACTTGTGGTTTTTGAGGACTAGGATCCATGAGTCTGGGGAGGGCAGAGAGGAGAGATGGAGAGCGTCTAAGGTAGCCGAGAAGACCAAGAGCTTACAAAAGTCCATCCTCACCTACAGTGACACACCTCCTCCAACAAGGCCAGTTACTTCATTCTATACAGTTTCAACAGCTAGGGACCAAATATTCAAACATAAGAGCCTATGGGGGAGGCGTTCTCACTCAAACCACCACGGGGGTCCTGGTTCTTTCCAGAGCTGGCCCTCCTGTCTGCCATCCATGCGTTCTGAGACCTCGCCTTCTCTAGCACCCTCACATCACTCCACAAGCAGAGGTAAGGGAGGGGGTCCTTGAGAAGCAGACAATAGCCCACAGGCCAGGCAGGTGTGGCAGTGTCAAGAGGTCATTGTAGAGACCACACATACGTGCTGCTTGCTACTCCAGCCACATGGGCACCTTGGGTGCTGCATAGTGAGGACCAGCATCCTATCCCTTTAACTTCTATTTCTACACCAGTTCCTTTCTCTGACATATGGCCCCACCTCTCTTCCAGAATGGTCTATAAAGTAGAGATTATTGATAGAAGTCACCTAGGCCATATTAGGTGTTCAGTTTGTGCCTGTGGCACATGAGCTGCCACAAGCATTCAGAGAGTTCTCTTGAGGGAGGATGTGTGAGGACCAACAGGGTGGGGCAAGCAGAGTCCTTTCAAACTTAGAGGACAAGGCGTGACTTTGACAAATCGAATGGAGGCAGCCTGTTAGGCACACTTCACTGCCCATCCTGAGGGCAGCCAAGGCCAAGGCCCTCAGGCAGAGGAGTGACATGCTCAGGTTTGTGTTCTAGAGTGATCACTCTGGCCGCAGTGTGGAGGAGGAGCTGGAGCTGGGAGAGGCTGAAGGCAGGGAGTCCAGTTAGGAGGCTGGTACCTAGACCAGGTGAGCTGAGAGAAGGTCCTGGCCCAGGCTGCTGGCTGCTGGGGTCCCAAGGAGGGGCTCATCCACAATGCCGTAGAAACTGGGGAGCAAAACTACCGCTGAGGCTTCTGGCTTAGGTAGCCTGTGATGCCTACCATAAACCAGTGAATCCCACAGGAGGAGGAGGGAGAGCAGCAGGTGGTGCCCCCAAGCAAGTGGAAGGCACTAGTCCTGAATCTGGCTGTAACTGCTGGAACAGAGCAACCAGAGTGCCTTGCTAAAAAGAGAAGAGCCCAGCTTTTCTGTCAGGCTCCCTGTCAGACTTCCCTCACCCCATCCCCATCATGCCTCCATCACTGCCCCTCACCCCAAGAACTTCATGGCTTGAGACTCAGGGGCTGCAGTAGGCCCACACACCTTAATTGCCTTTCAGTGGGCACTGTGCAGCTTCCTAGTGCCGATGCATCTGACTAGACCCCTTTATGTCTCTCCCCTGCTGCAGATGGCGGTGGGACCCCCTGACTGCCCTGTGGGTGGGCCTCTGGCTTTCCCTGCCAGGGGTTCTGGTGCCAGTGTTGGGGCAGCCCTGACGCCCCTGCCTCCTCCCAAGATGCCTCCACATACAATCCTGAGCACCGTCCCCCAGCAGATGTTCAGCGACGCAGGCAGCGGGGATGACGCCCTGGACGGAGATGATGACCTGGTGATCGACATTCCGGAGTAGCGGGCGCCCAGTGCTACCTGCCCGGCACCTCATGCAGCGCCCCTCCCGTGCCAGCACACTTGAGCCCTCTTCCTCAAGAGGTGTTTATTGATGCCCAGTTGCCATGCTTTGGCCACTGACACAATCAGAAAAGGCGTAAACATGCACAGATGTCCCCGAGGAAGGTGGCAGGGTCCTGCCCTTACATCCCAGCCCCATCCAGGGAACAGTTATTTAAATGGGTGGCCAAAAAGGTCTGCTACATCTTAGGGAGGTAGAGACCTATAGTGACCACCCCTTTTGAAGAGCAGCTGTGCAGGGCTGGGACAATTTAATGAAGGCTCTGTATTAAAGAGTTGGCTCTTTCTCTCTTTGTCCTTTCCTCTATTTGGAAATGTCCTCTAATCTCCCCTAATCCGACCCCCTCCCTGTGGGGCAGGGGACCAGGCAGCCAGGAGAGGCCAAGAAAGGAGCTGCAGGGTGGGGTAGGGCGCTGGCAGAAGACTCCCACGTGGCCCTGTGCATGGGGTAGTTGCATATTTGCAGGTTACAGCAAGTCAGGCAGGAGAAAGTTTGCATATGTGAATATAGCTCTCCACGGTCCCTCACAAGAAGACAGACCCACAGTCACAGAGACTCACAAAAATAAGACAGGTAGTGTGGGGCAGGGACATCCCACCCCATGTAAACGTGCAACACACTCGTGCGAAGGTTGGGTACTGGACCCGGCCCCAAGGGGCCTGTGATGCTTGCTCAGGCCAAAGGGTAAGCCCCTGCTGCTGGGGGCAGCTCACTGGTCAGGGTGTGCCAGCGTTCCAGGGCTGTGTCCGGCTGATGTAGACAGTCACTCCAGTGTTTCTGGGCCTCTCCCCGGGCTCCTGGCCCCAGAGACACACCACCTGAAGAACAGGCAAGGCAGGCAAGACAGGCCAACCTGTCAGTGCCCACTCCCTGCACTTCCCTCACAGCACCTGGTGGTCTCCTCCACTCACCTATGAAGTCATTGGATTTGCCTATGTCGTAGTCCCAGACTGTGACTTCCAGGGTCTTAGTGGCCAGAGTGGAGAGTTCCATCTCATAGAAGAATTCCTGAGAACAAAGGCAGGCAGTGCTTTCTGGAAGGCTTTCTAACCACATCGCTGTCCCCAGCCCATCTTTATTTCTGCTCCCTGCCATTTTTACCTCATTAAATTCCGGGTTTAGCGTCTTTTTCTTTACACACGTTTTATGCTTGGATTTCTTATCCACGTCTGGTCTCAAGTACCTAGGGGATCGAGAGGAACATGAAGTTAGTTAGGGACGGGCTAGGCCCCAGAGCAGTTAGGCTGGGGTCAGGCTTGGGCAAGGGCTCACGTCTTCACATAAGGGTCAGAGTAGCCGTTAACATCCATTGCAGCCAGGTGAGCACAGCGAACAATGCCCACCAGCAGCCCATGCCGCCGAGAGCTGTAGCTGAGGCTCAGCAGGATGCGCCCTCGCTCTTCCAGCAGCCCAGGTCCCTGCTCTGCCTGCTCTAGCTGCCAGAAAAGGAGGCAGAGGTCAGTCTAAGGTTCTCCCCACCTCCCACCCTGAGGGTTCTCAGCATCACATGCCTCACCTCCTTTAGGTAACAGGATATGCCCCTCAGCGCCGCAGACATTGAAGAGGGTGAAGGAAGCTGAGGGGACAAAGAAAAGGTTCTGGCCAGCTGACCTTTCCAGATCCCCTCCCCCATACCTGTTAGCCCCACACGGACCGGGACCTGGCGCTCTAGGCAGATGTTAAAATGCTTCTTCTGTGAAGGCTTGAGGCGGCGGAGGGGCACTCGGATCTCCCCAATAAATTCATTGTGGCTCAGCTTGTCCTCATCACAGACAGAGATCCTGGCGGGGAACTGCAGGGTCAGGGCCCCTGGGTATCTGAGCCCCACTCCGGAGGGAGAAAAAGGTCCTCAGACCAGTCCCAACTCTGCCCTAAATTCCCTCATCTGTAAAATGGGTGGGAGCTTGAGAAGGGCAATTGGATCTGCCCAAGGCTGTCCAGTATCTTATCAAGAATAACCCAGTCCTGAATAGGATGTCCTCACAGCTTTTAGAACTGCTCCATTCCCCACCTGGGGAGAAGTGCCAGCTGAACCCTATGTGTGTGGTTGGGTGGGCATGGCCAGACACAGTGGTAGTAACCAGCCAAGGACTCGTGATTGACTTAGGTGGCCTGTTTTTTCCTATTTGAGCAAGGGCCAGCTGCAGAAGTATGGAGATGAGACATGAGTGGTGTTTCGGTATGAAGGTGTGTTGAAATCCGAGCCCTGCTCATTACCTGTGTGACCTTGGGCAAGTCACCAAAGTGCCCTAAAACTGTCATGAGGGTTAACGCAAAGAAATGCTCCCTAAGAACTGGGTATGGCCAGGCGGTGGTTCCTTGAACCTGATAATTTTGCCGGGCAGTGGTGGCACACTCCTTTAATCCCAGCACTTGGGAGGCAGAGGCAGGCGGATTTCTGAGTTTGAGGCCAGCCTGGTCTACAGAGTGAGTTCCAGGACAGCCAAGGCTACACAGAGAAACATTGTCTCGAAAATCAAAAAAACAAACAAACAAACAAACAAACTGGATATGGTGGCACTGTGACCCTAAGCACTAAGTTCAGGGCTAGCCTGGGCTGACCTAGTCAAAACAAAATACTGCCTCTGTGACCTCGAGGGTCCTTTGTCTACTGTGAGGCCAATTTTGCTGCTTCTACCTTTGCCTCTCCCATGATAAGAAGCCCTCTGCAGCCCCCTATTACCCAAGGTAAAGGAAGAAGTGTCTCCCGACCTGGACTCGCTGCCACACTCCCCTTTAGGGGTGATTCTCACACCTAGGGTGATGGCAAGTCCTCTGACCAGGAAGACTTTCCTCCTCAGATTATAGGTAAATATGGCATAGGGCGGGTAGCCCGGGGTGTGTAGATCCGACTGAAGCCAAACGCTCTGTAAGGAGGTCTTGGAGAGCAGAGAAACATTTCCAGAAGAGGCATGTTTTGGCTGAGCCTCAAATATCAAAGATTGAGGTTGGCAGAGGAAGCCAAGAACACATAGGCACAACTGAAGGCCTTCAGATGCCTAACCTAGGCCTGTGCTAGAAGACCTGCAAGAGCATTTGAACCTGCTGCTCAGGGAGGGGCTGGGGAGCCACTGGTTATTGTGGGGTGTCAACAAGATGGACTTGGTGGGACATAAAGAGATGGACCAAACAAAGATTACAATGACAGCTTGCCCAGAGGTGCTGCCTGAAGGGAAAGCCCTCTCACCTGAGCACCTTGTGGGTGATGTCATCATCTGTGATTCCACTGTATGTCAGCTCCTCATTCCACACAGGGTTCAGTGTGTTCCTCTGTGTCTTGGTTTTTAGCTTATTGGCCTGGGGCATGGGTACAAAGGGTTCTGATGCATGGACCCTGTGGGCCCCTGAAGGCTTAAAGTGGGGGTGGGAAGGGACCCATAAACCAAGCTAGTCCTGGAAGATGACATACCTTGCAGGCTCCTGGCAGGAGGTGCAGCTTTACATAGGGGTCAGCCAGGCCATTGAAATCCATGGGCTTGAGGCCCTGGAGGACAGGATGCAAAGGGAACTTTAAACTCCCAAGCCTTTCTCCCTCCTCCTGCAGGATTAGATCCCCACAGAGTACAGTTCCAGAGATGCAGAAGGAGCAGGAAGGAGTACACTCTGATTGGGGGAAGATGGAACTTCCACCCCAGGGTGGGAGCCTAGGAAGGAGGCATACACACCTTGGCCCTGAGGATTCTACAGTGCAGCATGCAGGAAGCCTGATCATAGAGAAGGTCAAATTCCAGCGTGCCCAGGGCAGCTGCAGAAAAAGGGCGAGGAAAGAGAGAAGGTGGTATGAGTCTTTGGTCCAGGTCAAGGTGTGAGACCTGGTGGCTAAAAGGATGTGTCCACATCTCTGCTGGCCTGCCAGTGTGTGTGCAAGAGGCTGAGCAGCCATGTGCATGCCTGCGTCTAGGTCCCTGGCTCGGCCGCAACTGTCTGTGTGGGTGGTGGAGTGTCTCAGCAGAAATATTGAATATTGAGCCTTGCTGAAGCTGTAATCTGCACCCAGACTGCAGCTGTGGTGGCGGGACTGCCCTCCCTCCTCCCCATCCTCCATGCACACACACATTCAGGAGGCTGCTCCCTCCCACAAGCTCGCTGAGCCCCCAGACTCACTGGTATCATCCGAGTCGTAGCTGTCTACCTCAGCTCCATCATCGGGTGTAGTGGCCCCAAGGAGAGCCGCAGGGGGGGCCAGAGCCAGAGGGGCCAGATGAGCTGGGGCTTCCCCGCAGCCCCTGCCGCCGCCGCCACCCTCTGGTCCTGGCCCCCTGCGAGGGAAGTAGTCGGAGATCTGGCGGATGGGCCTGATGGGTCCAGGGCACACGTTGATGGCCATGTGCTCCTGGATGTTGATGGTCATGCGATCGCCCCTGCGGCCCCTCATGCAGCACCTCTGGCTGGGAGACGGACGGGTGTAGAGCTGAAGTGGCCGACTGGGGTCTGAAGGAACCTGACTGCCCTCCCTTCCTGGGTGTCGAGGGAGAGGATAGTCTGCGCTAGCTGATGGGCAGGCAGTAGGCCTGGCTTCACAAGGGGCTGGCTGGGTTGCCAGATCAGTCCTGGCAGACAGGTCGTGACTACCCCTTAACCCTGCCCACTATCTGCACATTTCCCTCTGTCACCTTTCCAGGGCTTTCCTCTCATCCTGGGCTCTCCCTCTGTCCCCATCCCCTCAAGTCCTCCAGGGACCCCACAGCTTCCCTCCTTTGCTGCTCTGAAGCTCTAGCCATCTTCTGCATCAAGCGCGGGGCTGGCCAGGGTGTCACCCACCCCTCTAGGCTTCTCTTCACTCAGCCCAAGCTTCTGCCTGCCAGCCAGCCTATCCCTAACCCGGGTCATCCGCCCTCCCAAGGTAGGGACCCCCTGCCTCGTTTTCTCCGCCTCTCACCCTCACCCGCGCTCCCCTGACCGGTCCAGCCCCCGCACCTGTCCCTGAACCTCCAACAGGTGCCCGGCACGGGCGGCCCGTGGGCGCAGGCTGGGCGGCGGCGGCGACTGCGGCGCGGCGGGCGAGAACCGAGCGAGAAGCGGCGCGGGGCGGGAGTGGCGGGAGCTGCTGCGGGCGGTCGGGAGGGGCGCGGGGCGAAGAGGGCCAGACACGGGCTCCAGAACGCACGCGAGTGCACACTCGACACGTGTGCTCGCGCTCACGCCCGCCCGTGCGCCCTGGGCCAGCTCACACGCGTGCACACTCACCCGAGAACTTGGCGTGCACCTCCGCGAGAGGCGCCCGGTGTTCCCCAGCTCCTCCCGGGAGACCCAGGCCCCCGCCCCGCCGCGCAGCCCTGGCGCCTCCCGCTGCCCCGCCTCTCGCCTTCGCTGGCTCCCAGGACTCCAGGGCCCGACCACCCGGCCTGGTTGCCATAGCGACGCTGGTTTTCACTCACACCCCCATCCCAGAAAGCACCAGAGGGGAAAGGAAAGGGCAGCTGTCCTACCCCTGGGTGTCCGTGGGTGTGGCTTAGAGATCCGCAGTGACCTAGGGACCCGCCAGCGAAAGAGGAGAGACCTACTCCGGCTGCTCTGGGAAACCACATTCGGAAGGAGACTGGCTTTCCCATCCCTCCTTCCATCTTGTGATTCAACCTAGCCCTCGGTACCTGGGTCTCTTTACCAGACCCACATCTCCCACCACCCTCCCCGGTTCTGTCCCTGGAACCTGCAGTCACAACGAGCTGCCCCCTGCCTCATGCCACTAGCTAGCCCTCTGTCTTGTTTTTTCAATATCTTAATGGGAATTAACCAGATGAGCAGCTTGGGTTGGCCTTGAACTCCCGAATCTCCTGCCTCATTGGGATTACAGACTGTATGCAACAAGAGGCTTCAACCCTAACCTTCGATTTTCTTGTGCCCTGAATTTACCTCCTGGAAAGACCAAATCCTCAAAGAGGCCCTTCAAGCCAGAAATCCCCTGGCCACAGCTGCCAGGCAACACTTAACCTTCAGTTTCAGAGCATGCCTCCACCTCTAGGGTCCTCTGCTCCTGAGAACTGCCTTCCTGGGTCATTACAAGTCACCTGATCCTAGCAGCCTTCTGGAGTACACACACACACACACACACACACACACACACACCCTCCCATATCCCTCTCTATTCCTCTAGCCAGAACCCTTAGACTCAGCTCTGTCTGATGTCTGATGACAGGTTTATCTACCTGTTTACAGCCTGGGAGTTGCCGCAGAGAACAGGGGCTGATTCATCTCTGAGTCCAAAGTGCCCCAGTCACCCTCACTAATATTGGGACTCAACAGAGAAATTCTTCTGCCCAACCTGTGACTATGCTTAACACTGACTAACTGTACATTTGAACATTGTCAAGGCTTGCGGCCCTGGTACAGTGTGTGCTTAGCATGCACTTGGCTTGATCCCTAACACCAAATAAGAAAGATAACATGGTAGTTGTTAACATGCAAATTTTACATGTTTGTATTTTAAAACTTTTTAAAAAGAATAATATAAAGTCACATTATATAACATAATACCAATCACCTATGAAATGTACAAAATTCAAGTCTCAGCACTCTTAACATACTAATTAAATAAATTAATGATACCTCAGTTATAACCTGTCTGACACTGGATGCCAAGATCATAAATACACATGTTCTTTGAAACTCCAGCTCTCTGACTTTAATCTAATCGATATACCCAGCAATATACAAAATAATAGTTCAAGATTCTTACCTACAACTTTTTTTTTCTTTTTTGAGACAAGGTTTCTCAGTGTAACCCTGGTTGTTCTGGAATTCACTCTGTTTATAGACTAGGTTGACCTCGAACTCAGATCCACCTGTCTCTGCCTCCTGAGTCCTGATATTAAAGCTGTGCAGCACAACCACCTGGCTTACCTACAAATTCTAAAAAGAAAACAAAATGTTCATGCATGAGAGACTGGTTAAATCAGCTATGACATAATTTTCCATATCAAAATAGTATGCAGCCATGAAAAATGAGGCTTCTGAGATACACACACACACACATACACACACACACACACAATTGTCTTCATAATCTTTCTTTCGCTTAAACCAAGATGCAGAGTGCATAGCAGCACATGGGAATGCTGCCATTCGAATGAGGGGAAGACCTTACACATGTTTATTTGTGCATGTATTATTTCCAGAAGACTGCACAAGAAAATGGTAACTATGGTGACCGCTAAAGAATGAGGTTACTGTGGAGCAGGAAAGGGCAAGCATAGGAAAGATTTGGCCTCCAACATACAACTTTATGTTTTTCTCTTTGAGACAGGGCCTCACTATGTAACCCTGGCTAGCCTGGAACTCACTGTGTAAGACCAGGCTGGCCTCAGAGATCTGTGTGCCTCTGACCGTAGGCACTGGGATTAAAGGTGTGAGCCACCTGCATGCTTCTGAATTGTGCCATGTGTCTGTCAACCCTTCCAAAGAGCACATTCAAATCACAAACATTTGAGGGTGTGAGGTGACTCAGCCTGTAACAGCACTTGACACACAAACCTGAGTTTGCTTCTAGGACCTCACATGATAGAAGGAAGGAGTGAATTCCTACAAGTTGTCTTCTGGCCTCTACACATGGGACATGAGACACGGTGCACACTTACACAAATCAATAAATATTGGAAAGGTTTACATTTGTCTTTGTGTGTAAGACCAGACTCAGGGCCTTGTGTAGACAAAGCATGCATCCTTCATAGCTCTCTAGGGTAACGAAGGAAGAAGCCAGGCCTACGGGCCCATGCCTGCAATCCCAGCACCAGGGAGGCATAGGCAGAAAGTTTGTCCATGAGTTCCAGGCCATGGTCTATGTAGTACATTCCAGACCAGCCAGCACTACAGAGCAAAGGTGCTGTTGGCCTGGACACAGGGGCCGAAGGAAAGCGGCTATGTGATCAGTGAATCCTCCACTGCTGTCTTCTCATTGTGGACATCTTAAACTCTTCCCAGCATGCCTTGCAAAGCCTTCCCAAAAGGCAGGAACCCGAGGACACGGCAGTCAGTGATGAGCCTTACCAGCTCACAGTGGGAAAAGCTCTGCATCCAACATACCTATGCCCCTTACCCCATCATTTCTTGAATACCTTCTATGCAACCAGCTCCAGCCCCACAGCCTTGGAGGGAGAGACAGACAGACACACAGATGATTCACTCCAACAATCTAGATGGGTGAAGGATGGCCCAGAGCCGGGTGCCTCAGGGCTCCCTTCCTACAGGAAATTTGTCAACTGGCATTTCCAAAATGAGGCATTAGCTGGATCCAGAGTGTAACAGGAGCAGCTTGGGCAAGGTGTGCGAGCATCTGGGACACTGTGGAGGCCTTGAGTAAGCCTTATGAGTCGGTCCCAGCACGCAGGACGTGAAGGCAGGATTCCAAGCTTGAAGACAACCTGGGCTACTTAACACAACCCTCTGTCAGAAAAAAAGTCATCAATCACTTGATGAGAACCTAGAATGTAGAATGGTCGGAAACTGGTATGGCTTACAGCCTGAAGGAAAAGAAAGGGGAGAAGATGACCAGGTGGACAGGCTGGCCTGACCTGGCTCTCATACAGGAGCTTTTCCTGTGGTACATTGGCTTTGACTGTTTCTTGCTAATGGTTGAGGACTTGGGAGGTAGGAATCCACATGGTTTAACCAGACCAAAGTCTGTGGCAATCAGTAAGTAGATCAGTTGAAAGAGCTTGACTTGAACAGAAGGAAACCTGAGAGAGAGAGAGAGAGAGAGAGAGAGAGAGAGAGAGAGAGAGAGAGAGAGAGGAATCAAATGTAAGATTTCTGCCTTGCCTGGTTTTGCTCTCTTCTTTCTTCTCCTTCCCCTCTTCTTTGGGACAGGATCTGGATATACATCCCAGGCTGATCTGGATTCATGATTGTCAGCCTCTCGTGTTTGGATGACAGTTGTGTACCACCACATCTAGACAGACGTGAGTCTTCTGCTGGAAATCACACCAGCAGATGTTCACTTGGGGCTTGTCAGGTAAGAAGAAAGATCTAAGACGATCCTCAGGTAAACACCTAGAAAGACCGCAGAAGCATATGTTGGAGAGAGAGGAGGATGCTTGAAGCAAGGGAATTGAAACCTTCCTGTAGGATTACTGTTTTTGGACTTGGAGACATCAAGCAGGAAGTTGGGCATGGGAGTCTGAGCTCTGAGGAGAGGTCTGGGCTAGAAATATACGTTTGTGAGTCACCAGCATATAGATGGTATTTAAAGCCATGAGAATAGATGAGATCACCTAGGGAGAGGGAATGTATATGAAAAGAGGAGGCCAAGAGGAGCCTGAAAACCGGTGAGGGTGAGTCTGTGTCGCTGTGAGGGATGGGGCACCCCCCGCAGAAAGACCAATGGAGAAGGAAGTAACCCCCCCCCCCGGTAGACTTCAGCCAAGGGGCTTGAGTGAGGAGAGAAGAGGGGGCAAAGCCCCCTCAGAAAGGGTTGAGAGTGTGCAGGCCGCAAGTGCAGGCACCGACAGTTGTCTGTCTCTTCTAAACCAATATGCATCTGTGAGCTTTTCCTTATGGTTTCAGAAAGCAGAAATTATGTATCTCTCCATCTTTCCTTCCCTTTTCTTCTCTTCCTTCCTTTCCTCCTTTGCATTCATTTGTGTATGCCATGGCATGCATGTGAAAGTCAAGAGACAGCCTGTGTACCCTCACCTTCTGCCTTGAGACAAGCTCTCTCATCTCCAACCAGGACTGCTGCATATACACGTGTGCAGCTTTGGGTGGGTTCTGGGGATTTTTGTTTATTTTTTGAGATGGGGGTATCACTATGTGGCTCTGGTTGTCCTGGAACTCAGAGATTTTCCTGCCTCTGTGGGGATTTTATCCCATGGTGTGCGTCACCATGCCCAGCGAGGTTCTGAGTATATAAACTCAGATCCTCACATTTCCACTGCAAACATTCTGCCTCCCACTAGCCATACCCACCCCCACCCCCCGAAAACATGTTCTAAACCTTAAATAGAGTCCAGGGCATCACAGCTCTGTACAATTACTGATGGTCAGACAGATGGAGGGAAAGGAGGTACAGAGGTCTACTTGAGGAGAAAGGGTCTTGTCTGCCTTATTTTGTCTGACTGATAGAATAGGGGTTGGTTTTGTTATTTTTCTGTGTATATGTGGGTGAGGTGTTGGGGCTCATCTTGTGTTTTGTGTATTCAGATATTGAGTGCTGTGCCCCCAAATAAGGTTGCAGTCTGGACATGGGCATTGTATTGACCAGTGTGCTGTAAAAAATGCTCTTAATAATCTGGGTAATAAAGGCTAGAGCCATGGGCTAGAAGGGTAGCTCAGTGGTTAAGAGTACTGACTGCTCTTCCAGAAGTCCTGAGTTCAACTCCTAGCACCCACATGGTGGCTCACAACCATCTATAATGGGATTGGATGCCCTTTTCTGGTGTGTCTGAAGACAGTGACAGTGTACTCATAAATAAATCATTTAAAAAAAAAAAAAAAGGCTAAGCTGGGCAGTGGTGGCACATGCCTTTAGTCCCAGCACTTGGGAGGCAGAGGCAGGTGGATTTCTGAGTTTGAGGCCAGCCTGGTCTACAGAGAGAGTTCCAGGACAGCCAGGGCTATACAGAGAAACCCTGTCTCGGGGGGGAAAAAAAAAAAGGCTAGAGCCTGTGACTGGGCAGGAGAGAGAGGAAGCCAGACTTGAGATCGAGTTGGGAAGTCTCAGGTAGGGACCAGGAGAAGGAAAAAGGTAGGGGAAGAGGGAAGTTGCCATGAGGCAGGATGGACCATGAGGATGGACCGTGAGCATGTGGCCCAGAGAAAATCGCCCTGAGGACACACATGGAGCAGAGCAAACATAGCAAGACTTGATAGGCAAATAACACCGGGCCTATGGCTGGAGTGCAGGCTAGAACAGCTCAGAACCTGCCCAGTTTAGGCATACAGTGTGTTAATAAAAATACCAGGTTTGTGTGTCTTTTATTCGGGGGCTGTATGTGCTACCATGGAGCAGAAACCTCCCTAAAATTACTTCTATATATTTCTATGTAGGTTCTACTTTTCCAACTACTTTTAATAAGGGTTCAACCTCTCCTCTAGCCAACCACCCAGAAGTGGTAATGGAAAAGAAAAGTTATTAGGATATGGAGGAAGTGGACCTGTTCAGCAATAGTTCTTTGTGGGTGAGCTCGATCTTCTTGGGCAGCAGTTCAGTCCAAAGCAAACACCAAACACAAACCAGCAGCTGCAGACCAGTCCTAGGCAGGCAGACACCAGGCACGAACCAGCAGCTACAGTGCAGTCCTTTCAGCAAGCAGACACCAGGCAGCTGTAGTCCAATCCTGAACACACCGCCAGGCTCGCCAACTGGTCTGAGGCAAGGCTGCAGAAGCAGCGAGCTTCTGCAGGAACCTCACAAGCAGTTCTTTGGTGAGTTTCTCTCAATGGCGCATTACCACAAATTGAGCTCAGCAACGCTATGTAAGGTGAACCAATACATGCCTGTCTTTAGGGGAGAGTATGAGGTGGAGGAACCAAAGCTCAGTGCTTGTCTTCCACTGTCCTTCATCAAGCATCCCTTCATGTGTCTGCTACATCCAAACATCCTTTCACCTGTGTCTGCTTCAGGAAAACAATCAAGACATCATTACCTGTGTAATCCAGCCCAAAAAAAAAAAATTATTTGGCATAATTTTCCAAAGAACTAGAAGTTTTCACTTCAAAGCCCCTTTTTGTTTAAGAATTGTCCTCTTCTCTGTCATTAGCAATCTACACACAATGGAAATAATTGTAAGAACCATCACATTTCAATAAGTGGCAAATATACAATATAGTCAAATAATCTAACAAAACAACCTTAAATTTCTATCAATATACAATACTTCAAAACAATTATACATTTCTATCAAGATACAATAATTTAAACAAAAACTTAAATTTCTATCAATATACAATAATGAAACAAAATACCTTAAATTTCTAATATACAATAATTCAAACAAAACAGCTTTAAATTTTTATCAGTCTCTGATCATAACCAATAATAACTTTCCATCTTAGATGATAACAATTATAACAAATCAAATCAAATCAAAACCTATCCACCCCCACCTTAAGGGACTAGGGCAACAATCTTCGTGAAATTGCTCCCTGCAGAATTGGAGTGAAGAATTACTGTGTGGGCCCCAAGGAAGAAAAATGGTTTGAGCCGGGCGGTGGTGGCACATGCCTTTGATCCCAGCACTTGGGAGGCAGAGACAGGCAGATTTCTGAGTTCAAGGCCAGCCTGGTCTACAGAGTGAGTTCCAGGACAGACAGGGCTACACAGAGAAACCCTGTCTCAAAAAAAGAAAAAAGAAAAAAAAAAAAAGAAAAAATGGTTTGAAAAAAGGTAGCTGTAGCATGTGTTGCCCAATCTCTGTGTTTTTCCAGTCTCTGTGTGATTGATCATTAGGACGAGCCTTTGTGAAATTGAGTTGCATGCATATTTTGGAGAAATCAGTAACTGAGACAGTCCGAATCACCTGGGCTGTTTGCTTTGTGAATACATCTATGTCTCAGATGATAAGAGATTTTCCCTGATCCAATCTAATCTTTTTTTTTTTTTTGGTTTTTCAAGACAGGGTTCCTCAGTTTTTCAATAACCCAGTGTCTCTCAGCTGCTGTTGTTCCTTTTCCACCAACAGTAAGAAAATTGAGAGTTAACAAAGCATTAGTCTGTTCCAGGTTTTTTTTTTTAAAAAGATTTATTTATTTATTATATGTAAGTACACTGTAGCTGCCTTCAGACACCCTAGAAGAGGGCATTAGATCTCATTACGGATGATTGTGAGCTGGGAATTGAACTCAGGACCTTGAGAAAACCAGTCAATGTTCTTAACCACTTAGCCATCTCTCTAGCCCCTGTCCCGCGGTTTTTACTCTCCCTTTTTATTTAATAAGTATCTCTTTTAAGGTATGATTGGCTCTTTCTAAAACTATTTGTCCTGTGAGATTATGTGGTATACCAGTAACATGTTTTATATTGTAATATGCAAAGAATTGCTGCATCTTATTGGATACATATGTAGGAGAATTATCAGTTTTATTTTATTTTTAAAGATTTATTTATTTTATGTAATTGAGTACACTGTAGCTATACAGATGGTTGTGAGCCTTCATGTGGTTGTTGGGAATTGAATTTAGGACCTCTGCTTGCTCCCATCAACCCTGCTCACTCCAGCCCAAAGATTTATTTATTATTATACATCAGTACGCTGCTGCTGTCTTCAGCCACACCAGAAGAGGGCGTCAGATCTCTTAATGGGTGGTTGTGAGCTGCCATGTGGTTTCTGGGATTTGCAGTCAGTGCTCTTACCCACTGAGCCATCTCGCCAGCCCAACATTATCAGTTTTAATTTGTGCAGGTATCCCCAGAATTGCTGTTTTTTCTAATAAGTGTATAATCGCACATTAAGCCTTTTCAGAACTTAAAGCAGTTACCTATTGAAACCTTGAGTACATCTCAATGGTATGAAGGCCATGACTTTGTTTTCCAAGTTCTACAAAATGGAAAACATCCATCGCCAGATGTCATTTCTTTTGGTACCTCTAGGGTTATTACCAGCAGGTAATGGAATTTGATGGTATAGAGAACACATAGGACTTTTTTAGTAGTATTTCTTTAGCCTGTTGCCAAGTGATAATTTTTTTTTCTTTAAACCTTTCCCATTAACATGTTTCTCATGAAATTTTGAGGCTTTAACATATTCCCTATTAGTAATTTGTCAATTTCATCATTTCCTTGAACTAATGGACCTGGCAAATCTTTAGGAGACCAAATATGTATGGATAGTTTCTACTTCTTAAGGCCTGTTACAATTGTATAAACAAAATTACTTTGGAGTTATCAGGTACAAATTCAGCAGTCTCTGTATTCAAAATGACTCTTTCTGCATACAAGGAATCAGTAATTATGTTAAGAGGGTCAGGACAATACAATAACACCATAAGGATAACATACAATTCTGACTTTGAGCCGATGTATATGGACTTTTGACCACCTTGCTTACTTCATCTGACTTATAACCGCCATTCCCATCTTGGTTGCATCAGTATAAAAAGTTGTTACCTCTGGAATTGGTGTTTTCTTTACTATACCTGGAAGAATCCAATTAGTTCTTTTAAAAAAAAAATTGTAGCTGGGCAGTGGTGGCACACACCTTTAATCCCAGCACTTGGGAGGCAAAGGCAGGTGGATTTCTGAGTTCGAGGCCAGCCTGGTCTACAGAGTGAGTTCCGGGACAGCCAGGGCTACACAGAGAAACTAACAAACAAAAAAAATTGTATAATTTACTTTTTGGATATTTATTAATTTTACCTGAGTAGTTACTACAAGCTTTTTGCCAATCCTCATTAATCACCCACAATACAATAATTCCAGCATTTGTAAGAGGTTCTACAGTCTCAGCTGGATCTGTTCCTGACAATTGATGCAGTCTTATTCTACCTTTGATAATTCAGAAATCTTTTCTATATATGTCTTCAATTTTTTACTTTGTTTATGAGATAAGAAATCCATTCCATAAAACTATCTTCCCTTTGCATAGTGAGCCCACTAGGAGAATCAGCTGAAAGTAAAATGACCAGAAAACACTCAAGTTTAGGATCAAGTCTGTCCACATTTGCCTCTTGCAGTCTTTAACTCTTAAATTAACTCTTGGCCTGGAGAGATGGCTCAGTGATTAAGAGCACTGACTGCTCTTCCGAAAGTCCTGAGTTCAAATCCCAGCAACCAGCTCACCACCATCTGTAATGAGATCTGACACCCTCTTCTGGTGTCTGAAGAAAGCTACACTGTACTTACATATAATAAATAAATAAATCTTTTTAAAAAAATGCTTGATGTCCCACAAAGCTTAAGACTCTATTATTTACTTATTTATTTATTTATTTATTTATTTTCGAGACAGGTTTTCTCTGTGTAGCCCTGGCTGTCCTGGAACTTACTTTGTAGACCAGGCTGGCCTTGAACTCTTAAATCCCCTGCCTCTGCCTCCCAAGTGCTGGGATTAAAGGTGAGTGCCACCACTGCCTGGCTAAGACTCTATTATTTTAAAAAAAAAAAAAAAAAAAAAGAGTTAACTCTTTTTTTCTGCTTTGGCTGCTAGATATCTTGGACTGCTTTAATTGGAATTTCCTTGTAATATTTGAAACAAATTACTTAACTCATATGTACTTAATTCAGTTGTAGGTCTCAGCCAGTTAATCTCTCCCATTAATTTTTGACAATCATTAAGTGTATGCAATTGGTCCCTACAGATCTTTACCTTTTGAGTAGAACTGTTTGTTGATTGATTTTATAACCCAGATAACTAAGTGAATCTCCTCCTCTTTGTATTTTTTTCTGGAGCAATCTGTAACCCCTAGCGTGGTAGAATTTTTTGTGGTTTCCATAAACATATTCTCTAAAACATCTTAATCAGAATCAGTCAACATAATGTCATCCATATTATGACAAACAATATATCAAGGGAATTGCTTACAGATAATTTCTAATGGTTGTTGCATAAAATATGACAAAATTGGACTATATAACATTCTCTGTGGGAGTTCTTTCCAGGAGTATTTCTTTAGTTGATGACTATTTTTTTAGTTGATGACTATTATTCAAAGTAGGTACTGAGAAAGCCAACCTTTCCCTCTCTTTCTCATGCAAGGGCATTGAGAAAAAGCAATCTTTCAAGTCAATTATTATAGGCCATGATTTTGGTAACAAAGATGGTAAAGGAAATCCAGCTTGTAAAGGACCCATTGGCTGAATTACCTTGTTAAGTGCTCTGTTATCATCCTCCATTTACCTGACTTTTTTTTTTTTTTTTTTAAACGACAAACACAGGGAATTCCATGGGCTGGAATAGACTCTTCTATGTGCTGAGCCTCCAGTTGTTCTTGTACCAGTTGTTCAAGTATCTACATTTTTTTCTTTTGTTATGGGCCACTGCTCTTGCCAGGGAGGTTGCTTTGATAGCCATTCTGGGGGCAAGGCTATTGATATGTGTCAGCAGTGGCCCCTTTTATAAATTTGGAAATTCAATCCCTGTGACATCCAGTTTTTTGACCATGGGCACAGCCTCTGATTGTTCTCTATCACCTGTATCAATACCTTCTTCAGGAGCTTCTACCACATCACCTCTTATTTCCTCAAGGGCTGTCCCTGGAATTGCAGGAATATTGAATACCCCATTGTTGTGAAAGATCCCTTCCTCATAAGTTTATGGGCATGTCAGCCCCAGAAGGTCTCAACTTCCCTGTTTCTCCTCCTGGTCCCACACAAGTAATCCATTGGACACTTTGTTTTATTCGTGATAATTACCAATTCCTATAAATTGTTGTAAACCTTCTAGAGTAGCACATCTGGATTCCAAGACTTTTGGGAAAGTGTACTAACATCAGGTCCTGGATCTACCAACAGTTCTATGTCCACACCATTTGTTTGTACAATTTGGGTCTCTGATCATCGACCATTGTGTTCCAGAACACACGTTTCCCAGTGCTCCCAAATGCTCCTGTCTGTTCAACAGGAGTGGCATTGCCCTTGATGTAAGGAAATAAGAATTGAGCAATTCTATCCCCTGCTTCAATCTGCATCTCCCTTTTCACATTTGCCATGATTTTTATTTCTTCCCTTGCTATCCCCATCTACTCCACCTGGATGCACAATAAATCCTTGAGAAGTTAATCCACTTTTTCCCAAGATTATTCCCACTGTCCCTGAAGGTAAGGGACCATAAACACCAGTGGTTAACTTATAACATCCAACTTTTGGGGATAATGTAAGAGATGTACCTGTGGCCAGATCCAAAGCTGCACTTCCTTCTGTAGCATGCATATAAGACCAGAGATACCTAATTTTCTTGCCTTGTTGGTACTTCCTGACTGACCAAAGGAAAATGGTTCATATTGTTTGCTGCAGAGCCTGGAGCTGATGGCCCCTAGGTCCCCCCAGTGGCAAGAGGTTACTGCCTATATCTCTCTGGAGCTAGCAGTCCTTTGAAGAGTGTGCTTTCCTGGAAGCCTTTGTAGCTCTTAGTAACCAGAACCTGCTTGTTCTCTTCTACGATTACCGTATTCTCTAGAATCAATGTACCTGTTATTTTGAACTCTGCCTTACACTATCTTTGGAGATGATCAAATTGAGCACAATTAAAACTTTGCACATTTTGGTTTCTGATGTTTCTAGCCACAGTTTGCCCTATGATATTTGCATTATACTCCTAAGAACCCATGCCAGCCATTTCTCTTATCCATTCATCTACTGGGGCTCCACAAGCTTTCTGTTTGGTACTTGCATTCGCAAAGCCGGTCTTTCTATCAATGACTGTCTGGTTTCAGATCTGTTAGCTCTATTCACAGCTGAACTCTACCTCTCTAAGCATTCTGTAAAAGCTGCTCCAGTATTATTCTAGTAAATGAGGTGGATCTTTTCCCCAGGTTCCTCAACCAGATCCCAAGCTCTTAACGTGGCAACACGACAGATCTGGTTTGTTCTTGTAAGTAAGTCCACATAATGCACTTCACCAAGCAGTGGGTCTTTAGTAACAGTTATCCCCCTTGCTAAGTTACATTGTGCTAGCTTTATGGCTTAGTGCCTCCACCATGACAACGATTGTAATTGTGGACCAGCTTGTACAACAGTCGACATCAATCCCTTCCAATCTTGAGGGATTACCTCAGTTATTTAGCATTTCTTTGACAAAGGAAGAATGTAAGTCTTACAAAACAACAGATTTGCAGGGCAGTGGTGGGGCACGCCTTTAATCCCAGCACTTGGGAGGCAGA
>JADRCD010227655.1:0-26635 GCA_019843815.1 Montemys delectorum
TTTTTTTTTCTGATTTCTAATATCAGGAAGTAGGCAGGCCACATGGCCAAGGCTCCACCGTGATGCCTGGGAGAAGCCTTGGCTGCAAGTGCCAGTGTCTACACTGAGAAGATGCTTCAAGAGAGTAAAAGCACATTATCTAATTAAATGAATAATAAGCCCTCCCATCTACTTTTGGTGAATGTTCTATCTACTCAGGCCTACAGATGGAATTTAGAACACAGTCCAAAAATCTTCAATGGCAATTTAAACTTCAAGGAATGGCTAAACTGACAATTATATTTCTAATGTTACCAGTGAAAGAAACAGGGGATGGAGTCCAGAGTAGCCTGAAGCAACTGTAGCAAGGGGGCATTTCAAATTATATAGTGGGCATTTGGGTGGTGAGAGCTGCAGTGTGGGTACTCATGGCATCCAAATCACAAAAGCCAAGGGTACTACTCAGTCTACACCACATGTGAAAAATTCACAAGTATAAGTATTATTTGGCTGAAAATGTCCATAGTGTCTGAAAGGGTTTTATAGTAAAAGAGTATCATGTGGACCACAGGCCAAGCAATGCCACTTAAATCACACTACACAACAGACCTCACAGATAAGATTTATGGGGATCAGGTATACAAAATACCTGCCTGAGTAGGATGGAGACCGAGGCAGGCCAAATCATGATGGCAGGCTTTATGGGGGGCAAGGTATGGAGCATGCACATAAGGAAGATATGGCAATGGTAGAGATGGTAAAAATGTGTCCTGTTGGCCATTACTAATGGTGGGGCCATGGGCACTGATTTATAGCAGTTGAAGAGGAACCTAGTTTCAGAATATGGGCAGTTCTTAGTTCATCAACAGTGTGAAGTTTAGCTTTAAGGTTAGATTTGTAGATCAAAGTAAGGATCTTATACCATAATTGCAACACTCAGGAAACTGAGACATGAGGATTTCTATCAGTTTGAGGTCAGCATTGTGTTCATAGTGGGTTTCAAGCTAGTGTAGTCTAGGGTTCAGTATGAATCCTAGCAAAAGAAAGAAAGAGAGAGAGGGAGAGAGAGAGAGAGAGAGAGAGAGAGAGAGAGAGAGAGAGAGAGAGAGAGAGAGACAGAGAGAAAGGGAGAAAGGGAGAAAGGAAGGAAGGAAAGAAAGGAAGGAGAGAAGAGACAAAGGAAGGAAGAAAGAAAGGAAGGAGGGATAGAGGGAGGAAGAGAGATAGAGGCAGGTAGAAAGACAGAGACAATATGTAAGTTGTGAATATGTGTGCCAGAAACATAAATAGATATATTTGTGCCTTTCTATGATGCTGGAATTTATTGAATAACGGAAAATTCACAAAGTTTAGCTGTTTCAATGACAGCAATTTGTCATGTAATCTACTTACCTTGCCAGCCTGAGTAAAGTAGATGATGGTTCTTACATTCTGATTTCAATATCACACATCACATAGTTATTTATGCCTATATGCGTATATACTCAAGAAGACACTTTTGGCAGTAGAGAAAATTACTCAGCAATTACTTGTGGCTTAGATAATTGGGATGAAAAACTTAAAGATATGCAAGGCATAAAATCTACTTGGAAGCTTTAAGGAAACTTGGTGTTTTATAGCAAACCACTTGGCATGCAGATGCTCAGATCTTTAATCCCATTCATGCTTAGTGGCCCAGAGAATTCATAAGGAGGAGCTCAACCACCATGTAATAGTATTATCCTTGGACAAGGAAGAAAGTCTTCAGACTGACAATGTATTTTCATTCTTCCATAGGCATACTGTTTCCTGGACACTATAATATGGCTTTAGATGTAGACTCACACTGGCTGAAACAACTTAGGCTGGAATTAACACTAGTCCGTATTGGATACTTTATAAAATGAACTTGTACATCTACTTGTGTTTATATTTTATAAAGAATAATCTATATGGTCAAAGATAAAATCAAGTATGGTCGTTTTTCTAAGATGTCATTAAGTTTTGTCCCTGAAAATTGCCTATTGTTTGAATGAGTGTGTTAAGTACATTCCCATTAAGGCATAATTTGTTGGGAAAATGCTTGATGATTAATAAACACATCTTTTCTTACTCACTGAGTAATTCTGCTCTTCTTGGATATTGTTCAAGTGAAAGAAAGAATTGGAATTCAAACCTAGGCAAATTTCACTTGTTTCTTGGAATGCAATCATACACAGAATTGGGAATTGATAAGAGTGATTAAAGAATCCAATAAAAAATGTTTCCAAAAATACTGCACCACCTTAAATTTCAAAGCCTAGATAGTTTTATAGTCATCACAGGCAATAATTATTGAGTCATGTTATCAGAGAACATTATCAACAAAATATAACTGTACACTTCCAAAAAGAAAAGGCAAAGAAAGTTAGTCACTTCTTCAGCCTTGATTGAAGAGTCATAGTAGTCTGACGAGACTTCACCATATTGCACCACTAACACAGGAAGTCAAGTGCAAAAGTTTTCCTGTATATATCCTCCAGAAGAGAAGAACTTTGTTCAGGTGACCAAGGAAAATGGTGCTTCAATTTCTTCCCTAGGAACAAGTGTTAATTTTGGAACTGAGTGTGACTTCTGATTTTTTGTGAGTTGTGGGACAAGAAAAGCAAAGTGAGAAATGGCCCATCAGCAAATAATCCTGACTCTATGTGTGTGTGTGTGTGTGTGTGTGTGTGTGTGTGTGTGTGTGCATGTGTGAGTGTGTATATATATATGCATATGTTTCCGGGCCAGAAGTTGATGTTGGATGTTATCTTCAATCATTCTTTACCTAATATTTTGGGATAGACTCTCTCACGGACCCTGGGCTCACTGGTTTGTCTAGGTGGGCCAGCAAGAGAGCCTCTGGGACTGAAATCCTGCTGCCTATACCACATACATTGTGTGTGTACATGATTGCAGCTACATGCCATCGCAGTGGGTTTATTGCAAGGCTGATAGAATGCAGGTCCATGCTTATACTGCAAGCACTCACAGACTGAGCAATTGTCCCAGTTCCTATTGCTCTCAAACTCGTCTAATTTCATTCATAGATGAGGCACAATCCAAGGAATATAGCCAACATGATTTTTTGTTGTTTTAGGTCTCAGGTTTTTCTTTGTTTCCTTTCTTGAAAGTAAGGGCTAAACGTTTAGCTTTATGTGAAAATGTCCAGCATTATTGCCGAATGCTGAGGCGACTTTGAAAAGTTGCTATCATGTCCAGAAAATGAAGAACCATTCCTTTGACTCTATGATGGCTCTTCTTCAACTTGACTACATCTGGAATTATCTAAAACCCAAAGGTCCAGGTACCTGTAAGGATTTTTTTTTTCTTTCTGTCCATTACATCATTTGAAGAGGGAAGATCCACCTTTTTTTTTTTTTTTTTTTACATTTCTTTTTTTTTTTTGTAATTTTTTTTTGTAATTTTTTTTTGATAATTTCTTTATTTACATGTAAATTTTCCCTTTCCCAGGTTCCCCTCCAAAAAACAAACAAACAAACAAACAAACAAAAACAACAAGAACAAACTTCTTTTGCCTCCTCCCTCCCCATGCCTGCCACCCCACCCTCTCCCACTTATTGGCCCTGGCATTCCCCTACACTGGGGCACAGAACCTTCACAAGGCCGAGGTCCTTTCCTCCTACTGATGATCAAATTTGCAGTCCTCTACTATACACATGCTGCCAGAACATTCAGTCCCACCCTGTATAGTCCTTGATTGGTGGTTGGGTCCCTGGGAGCTCTGAGGGTACTAGTTAGTAATTGTTGTTCGTCCTAAGGGGCTGCAAACCCTTCAGCTCCATAGAACCTTTCTCTAACTCCTTCATTGGGGACAGTGTACTCAGATCAATGAATGGCTGTGAGCCTCTACATCTGTATTAGTCAGGTATTGTAAGAGCCTCTCAGGAGATAGCTATATGCTTGTCCTTCCTTCAGTCTCTGCTCCATAGTTAATCTCTGCCACTCTTTCTGTGCGTGTTTGGTTCCCCTTACTTATCCAATATAAAAATACAGATAATCAAATAAAGGAATTACTGGGGAAATCACATTTATAGTTTTATACTGTTAGAATTTATAAAAATAATGCTTGTCTCCACTGTTATTTCAAATTACTTCATATCTATTAAAATTACTAGTTTTTAAGATCTTTATATCTGTGTAAATATATTTACTTTCTCAGGTCAGTGAGGTTTCTTTTTAGGTGAATTTCCATATAATATACATGAAGGCATAGACATAATAATGTGCTATTTAATATAAAAGTCACATTTTTTTTGTTCCTTTTGATTTTACCAAGTTTTCTTTTCTCTTGTCCTTTATGTAACACTAACCCCTTATGTCTGCAACATCGATAGTCCCAGAGTTTTCTTTATGTGACTCCCAAGTTTTCTATGTCCACATTTAAATATTTTGAGCCTATTTTATTCCTCTCCTACCAAAGTGGAGATATGCACTTTCTGTTTTTAATCCTTCAACAATTTTGTCCTGAAAAGTCTCACTTGTCATTTGCAATTTCTACTGTACAGAACTAGCTCCCTGGCATCGGTACATTGTTGCTAATCCACTCTCCTGGAATTTTGCTTCTTCTTTCTTCCTTTGTGTGGTGCTGGATATCTAACCAACGGCACTTACCAGACAAACGCTTCAGCATAAGTGCTCTCTGCAATCCCTCTGTTGTTTTCATCTCTGCTTCTAAGTTTCCTGTCACTATGAACCATGCCATATAACAACAACAAAAAATGAGTAAAAATGCATTGTTGTACCTAAAACTTATATATCCTAAAAACTTTGTGTGTATGCGTGTGTGTGTGTGTGTGTGTGTGTGTGTGTCTGTGTGTGTGTGATTGTCATGTGCAAAGGAGGCTCCAGAAGGCAGAGGAAGGAAGGCATTGGATCCCAGGACCTGGAATTAGGAATTACCTGATGTAGGTGCTAGGAATTCTGGTCCACTGAAAGAGCACCACATGCTTTTAACCACCTCCCATCACTCTGTTCTTATACCTCTGTTTGTGAGATTTGATTCCAGGCATAGGGTTACTAAATTGTAAGGCAAATAAATCTCTTTTAAAATTGTATAGATATGGCTAGGCTGCTTTCAGAAAAGATTCTCAGTTTCATATAACCAGCTGAAAGAGATGATGCATACTTCCTCCAATTCATCATGGCAACAGAGCCAGTTACTTGTCATAAAGGATTATCTACATTGGCTGTAATTCCTGTCTTCAAGACGGTGGTAAATTATTGTACACACAAATATATATTGTACATATATATATTCATATATATTACATATATAATATAAACTTCCATATTTGTTTCTGCCTATAGCTACTGTTAACTTTTAACTTTTAATTTTTAAATACTTGAATACCTTTGCAGTTTTCAAAACAAAATCTTTTTTATTTTCTCTTAAAAAAGGATCCTTCTAATTGATACTATAGTCCCCAACTACTTTATTATTTTTAAGAATACTGAGTTCTTAAATTGACTGCAAAAGTGTGTTTATATTCTGTGATTTATGGATATTTTATATTTTATGCTATTATACAGTATAAAGCTTCATATTTTTAGAATATGAATATAATGTGCTGAATGTTTTCCTTTTCTTTCAAACCATCCCTGTACCAGTGTGTGTAGAATATCTCGTTCATTTTTCTACCTTCCTTATCTGGACCTCTGGGATTGTACTCTTCCTATTTGCAATGACATTTTCTGTTTAAATTGTCTACTTAATCTATGAATTGTGTCTGGACCATGTTTTTGTAATATTTATGTTTGCATGTTTAGTACCTAAGAATTTTTGATACTAGTGAACACTTCATATGTATTTGATAAATTCTTTCAATTTAAAAAATAATTTTCTAGGTCTCTTGAGTGATAGAAATATAGCTGAGCTTATGCCATAATTTTAAAAATAACATCTTCCATGTAATGACATATCGTTTGACAAGCACAAATTTGAAGGGCTTGTGTCTATTATCTTATTATATATGAAGCAGATATTGATTAAGATATAAGTTAAGCAAAAGATGGAATACTATTCACAGTTCCTCACATAGTTAACCATCATTGGGCCTTACAACAAAAGCACTGAGGTGTGCTCTTCTCACATTTATAACTAGCATGTTGAAATGATCAGCAAGCATAGTAATGAATGATGTGCTGACCCCTGGGAAATTACTTGTAGAGAAGACGCTGGGAATAAATGCAACAATCCAATTTATAACAAATATTGACATTATTTTGAAAAATAAAACTCTGCATTACAAATTTACTGTTTTATTTAAGTTGGTTTGCTAGGAAGCCATGCATGGAATAATAAGGTGAGTCATTGCTTCTACTTCCCATTAGGTTCAACTGTGTTATTTGCACCTATGACATTTTGTAGCTCCAGTCATCATTTTAGCAGAAACAAAATTTGAAGATATAAAAGTTAGATGCAGTTTTGAATATTAGCATGATCTTTTCTATATTATATTATATTATCATGTGATGCCTGAAATTACAATTGTAGTACTTTGACCTATGTAAAAATTTAATTTGGTACACTTCTAGATAAGTTAATATTGGGCATAATAGCATGTAGAATACTTAGGAGGAAAAAAATAATGCCTTTAAATTAACATGTAAATTTTCTTAATTCTTTTCTATATTAAGGTTTTTCACTGGAAAGTAATTTACAAAACACTCTAATTTTTGATGATGATCTTTGAAATACTTTCTAGTAAAAAAGACTTCTCACAAATAAGATTTGAATTTCATACTACCATTTTATTCTGTTCACATAAGTCAGCTATTCATATCTTGATTCAGATATCCATAATGCATTTCCTCTTTATAATAGCCTTAAACAATATCATCTTTTAAACATTTGTTCAGCTAGCAATGCTTGATTGTCATTTATTGATTTATTTCCTTATAAATCAATTTTGTAAATGTTTCCAATTTACTGAATTCTGATATGGTATTTTAGTATATCTCTCTGCATATTTCACTGATCACTTTCTTTTTCTTTAATTTTTAAAAATATTTACTTATTTTTATGCTAGGTATATGTGATTTGTCTGTCTGTGTGTATGTATACCATTTTCATTCAGTGCTCACAAAGACCAGAAGAGAACACTGGCTCCCCTAGTACTTTAGGTATAGATGATTGAGTGCTTCCATGTGGGTTCTGAGAAACAACCCCTAACAGTGCTTTTAAACACAGAGCTGTCTCTCTAGCTAGCCAGCCTCTTGCATTAATTTTGTTTTGATGTGGTTTATAGTTAGTCGAAAAGGACCAGATCATAGTCTTTCTTGTACCATCACCTACATTGTCTGTATAATTTCACATAGTAGTCATTCAGTAATGTTGACTCATATACCCCAAAGAAAACCTGCACACCTGCACTGTTCAGTACAACTACAACCCGAGTACAGGTTTTACCCATGACCTAGTAGGGCCTGTATGGAATCTAATACTAATAATTTGTAGTAATTTCATGGACAAGCACATGTTTATTCTTGAACTGTATCATTTATGCTTCTATATTGTACATACAGAAAAAAATGCACCATGGATTTTCACTATTAAAATCATTTTTAGCTGCATTAAGGGAATTTGTGTTATATTTGAAAAATTATTTCTCCTACATTATGGTATGAGTTTGTTCTAATCACTTAGCAACAGCCTAGTATCTGTGAAGAAAATATTCCTCCTTTTCTCTAGTGAATAGATGTTAAGACCTCTTCTTTGAATCTCGAGTAGTCATGATGCACACTTCAGTGGAAGGAAAATTATGGACTATGCTTTCTATAATCTGTGTCTTGCGGCTAACTAGCTAGATGACACTACTTTATATCTCTGACCTTCACATCTTTACCTGTACAAAGGGGAGTTATTAGATCATTTCTAGGGTATTTAGAATTGTGATGCAAGGAAATGCAATCACCTGTAGCCATAGGCAGTCCAGCTTCCTTTGAATATTTGTGCATTATTTACCTGAAATCATAGTCTTTTAATTTGTGTGACACTTTTAATTCGTGAGACAAGGGAAGGCATATTGAGTCCTACTGTGTCAGTAACAAAGCTGCTTTTGTGACAAAGCAGACAATAGAAAGAATTTAGGGCTGGGATTGAGAATGAGTATTCAGAGTGGAAAAATGCCTTGCCATGATGTGACAGCCAAAAGTTCTTAGGAATTTTTAGAATCCTCTGATCACGTATCTTAAGAATCATAATTTAACCAGATTCATCAAAGGCTTTTAGGCTCACTTTCCTTCTTAAAACTCCTTTGTATGATAAAATAGACGCTAATAATCTTTTGTGCTTATAGCCAGTAGAAACTCAGGTATCATCTTGGAGATGTGAGCTCATGTATCCCAATATTAATATAGCTACTATGCCCTGGCTTACTGCTATACTACTACTATCATCATCATCATCATCATCATCATCATCATCATCATCATCATCATCATCATCATCATCAATATTTCTGCCCCTTTTATGTATTTCTCTCATAAGCAGCCTTTGCATAAAACAGCCTGCAAATTCTATATTCTTTTTATAATTTTTTACTCTTCTCTAAACAATATGGTTGACTGTAGATTCCCCTCTCTCCACTCTACTCCTCCTTGCCCTCCCAACTCAGTTCTTCCCTAGATCTACTAACCCCACCTAATCTTCCTACAAAAAGAACAGGCCTCCCAGGGGCATCAATCAAGCATGACACAAGATAACAATGAGACACATCACAAACCCTTACATCAAAGCTGAGTGAGGAAACCCAGTGAGAGGGACGGGGCCCAAGAACAGGCAAAAATGACAGAGCTATCCCCCTTTCCTACTTTTATGCATGCCTCTAAATCACCAAACCAAAAATTCTAACATATATGCAGAGGACCTAGCACTGCCCCATGCATACACCATAAGTGGCTTCAGTCTCTGTGAGCCCCCACGAGCCCTAATTAGTTGATTCTGTGGGCTGTCATGTTTGATTCTACCACAGGTCTCTGGGCTTATGTGGTTTCTGGTTCCTGTAATCCAGGCAATGTCTGGCATGGGTAACCTCTTATGGTATGGGCCTCAAATTAGATAAGTCATTTGTTGGCCACTTTCACAACTTCTATGCCACCATTGCCCCAGCACATCTTGTAGGAAGTACTGTAGTTCAAAAGTTTCATGGCTGGTTTAGTGTACCACTACAGATAGCCTGGCTAAAGAAGATGTCTGGTTCAGGATCTGTATCTTCCAGTACTAGGGTCACTCTCTAGAATACCATCCACACCTGACCTTATCCATCCACAAAATCATTTCTATTCTCTTTCCCAGGGATATCACTGTGTCCCACTAGAGCCTTTCTTATTACTTAGCCTCCCTCCGTCTGTGGATTATAAAGTGATTACCATTTACTTAACAGTTAATATCTACTTATAAGTGCATATTTTACCATGTTTATCTTTCTGGATCTAGGTTATTTCACTCAAATAATATTTTCTAGTTCCATTCATTTGCCTGCAAATTTCATGATGTCATTTTTTTAAACTGCTAAGTAGTATTTCAATGTGTAAATGTACCACATTTCCTTTATCTATTCTCTGGTTGAGGAACATCTAGGTTGTTTCCAATTTCTGGCTATTATGAATAAAGTTGCTATGAACATAGTTGAATAAGTATCCTTGTAGTTGAATAGAGAATCCTTGGGTATAAGCCTAAGAGTGGTATATCTGAGGCTTGAAGTAAAATGATTCCTAATTTTCTGAAGAAATGCCATATTGATTTCCATAGTGTCTGTACAAGTTATGAAAAATTCTGTATTCTATAAGCTAGATTTTTTTCAATGAGGTATTTCTCTTTTAATTACATCAGCTCACTTTATTATGATTACTGATAATAACTGATAGCATTTTATTTTTTCATGCTTTTTGCTTTTTAATTAGCTAAAAAATCAAAGACAAACATCTCTATTTTTCACTAAGTCAATTAGAAAATCTTAGCAAAATTTTATGTCAGCCACTTATTTTGTTTTGCACGTCAGTACTAAGACAATTCTTCTTTTCAAAATTAAATATTATATTTATTTACACGAATTCTACTCCTGGATTTTTTATCTCTAAGAATAAAAATATATTTCCATATAAATACATACCTGTTCCTGTTTGCTGTATTAGTCTGCTTTTCTGTTGCTGTTGCTTAACACCATAGAAGACCACTGATTACAAGCTTCCCTTAAGAAAATAGAAACACAGGGGTCTGGGTGTGAGGGAGCAGTCAGCCTCATAGGTCATCACTGCTTTGTATATGTAGAAAATTCAATAAAATAACTTTAAAATGATATCCCTATCGAGTCATGAATTATTAATACAAATTACTGAGAGAAGGGGAAAGAGTACATATCCACAAGAGAAAGGCACAGGGAGAAAAACACAGAGAGAAACATTTAATAAGCACTTACCTTCTCATAGTTCTAAGAATTTCATAGACAGTACTTTTGTGTTCAACTGATGGAACTTAAAAGACCCGGTGACTTAAACACATGGTTTTCAAGGTCAAATCAAACTGGAGGTAATCATTCTTTATCCCCTTTACGAGGCCTAGGCAACTTGTCTTGGTAAAGCCAGTACTAAAAATGTCTCTTTTTAGACAGGTAGTTAAAATACCATACAGAACCCATTTTTGACTGTCAAAACCAGAATTATTTGCAAGCTTTAGATACATACAACCTTATGGGCTGACACCTTACTTACCTGCTAAATCAGCTAAAGGATTATCTTGTCTTTTATGCGAGTTTGGGAGCATAAAAGCTCTTTAAAATTCCTTCTCCAGAGAAATTCTATTAGCAGTATTGTATTTCCTTGGCAGCCCTAAAAGGAAGTAGCCCAATAATTTACCATCATATTTTTAAGTCACTTTAGGTTACTAGTTTAAAAGTTGGATGCACTCTAAGAGCTTGGGAGATAGAGTATGTCCATATAGCATGTTTGCCGGAGTTCTCTACTTACAATATTTTTCTCAAGCCTGACTGTTACCTGTGTAAGATACTATGTATTAGCATAGCAGCATTGAAATATGCAAGATACTGGTAGGTACACCACAAATAGATCATTCCCCTACACGATCCTCTCTGTATAATTGAGTATGTACAAACAGATAGATTATCCTTTCACATATGAGTTTTAATGTTCCCCTGTAGAGAAAAAGAAGATAGGAAAAATGAGTCACTCTATGATTAAAAAATAGTCATAAGCACAACTGTGAGAAAAAAAATGATTGAGGCATATCGCCAGTGATTTGAAGAGACTGGTACTAATCAATAGTGAGCTTCAGAACACTCTGTATTACAAAATGAAGGAAAATAATGGACAAAGAAAGTCTGGCAATCATCACCACTTATTGTATTCTAAGTGTAATCAGAACCATACCCAGTGCTTTACTTTAAAAGCCTCAAGTTGAAGATGATACATTTATATGGTGTTTAGTATATGCTATACTTGTCTTCTAAATCGCCTCTGTGTTATGTTCTCCCTCTCTCTCCTCTTTTGCCTAGTGTTATAAATGAAAAACTGCCCCTTTGAGTTTTATCAAGTTGTTCCAAATCATATCCACTTGATAGTGTCAAATAAACACACAAACCAAGATAAGCTAACTCCAGAGATTAAACAGTAATGTCCCCCCAGTGTTTACAACCCTTTGCTAATCTTCATCTTAACTTAGTTATGGTGGATGTTAATAGGCCCACCCTATTGTAAAGGTGGCAAATAACTGTAACTGATAAGCTTGCTTGCAAGTCATGAAATTTCCTTAGCCTGATCTAGAATCAGAGCGCTTTCCATAGTATTATTCTTCCTTTAGGGCATTATTTTTCATCAGTATTAAATTCATTTGTCACTTAACAAATACTTGTTAAGCCATTTGTGCTCTAGGGATGTTCTGTAAGAAAGATATATTTCCATAGGTCACATTCTTTTGTTTTGGTTTGGGTTTTTTGTTTGTTTTGTTTTTTTGTTTGTTTTTGGTTTTTTGGTTTTCTTGAGACCGGGTTTTTCTGTATAGCCCTGACTGTCCTGGAACTCACTCTGTAGACCAGGCTGGCCTCGAACTCAGAAATCCACCTGCCTCTGCCTCCCAAGTGCTGGGATTAAAGGCGTGCGCCACTACTGCCTGGCTATAGGTCACATTCTAACATGGAGAGATAGGCAGTAAATGAACCCAGGTCAAAAGCTAGTGTGCATAAAAAAGAAAAAGTGTTGTAAATAGCTAAGAAATAAGGGGCTAAAGCATGCGCTTAAGTTCCTTACATAAGATGGTCCCACAAAGAAACCTGCTGCCTTTACTGTTGTTGCCTTGATGGCACTATATGTTTCTCACAAGAATCTTGATTCTTACAGCACCTAAAATTCAAATGCACTGGACTACTCATGCTAGCTTCTAAAAGAATATGTTTGGTCTACTATTTCATTGCTGATATAATTTGTGTTGGGTTTACTTTATAATTTTTTTAACTGAACCAGCAGCTCATGTGTTTGTGTCTCAAAGCATCTTCACACTCATGGCTGTTCTTGATATTATAAATGTCCAGAAAAAGACTTTATTATAATTACCGTGACAAGCCCATCCCTTTCCAAATTTGGCAAATTTCGTTCCATCTTACCATGCCTCTTGGTATCCGAAGAATCCTCTACTCAGTAAGTAGTCACTATGAAGCAGTTGAAGGTCCTGTAACCATGAGACTCATTTTGGAGGACATTTTCCTAATTAAAAAATTTTTAAAAAAAATCAAAAACATGTACGTTATGATGAGTAGATGGAGCAAGAAGATCCAAGGTTGGTCATTCAGACATCAGGTATAAGACTATTTCATTCAGAGAATCCTTCACTTCTTTACTCCAGTGAGATAGCCCAGAAAGCTATGAGCATATACACACACCACTAATCCATGGGAAACATATCTCGAGACCTAGAGCAAGTGCCTGAAACCTTAGGTAATATTAACCCAATGTAATATATAGTATGTTTTCTTGTAAACATATACTTCTGTGATTGTTAACGGTTATTTCGAGTGAAAGGAGTGTCCAAGTGTTTTCCCTCTAAGAATGTATTCTAAATCCTCCGCTTAATCCAGTGGATAGATGATTGGATATAGAAGGCGATGATACCTTTGCAGCAGTGAACTCTAAGGTTTTTGTTTTTCCCTCATCACTATCATTTGATGCGAGTATTAGTCATTAGACAGTAGCTTACAAAGCAATGATGTCAAGAACTAATGGAATGGTTTTAATTGAGGAACACTTCTATTGCAAAGTGTACGAGGGTAAGATGTGTTAAATTTATTTTTGCTTTTCTCTAAAAATCTGAAAGGCTCCTTCCCTGTAGTAATTAAAACAAACAGCAGCCCTTCACTTACTATGGGGTTCTAATGGCTACAATATTGCTTCCGTGCATGGATGACTTACTGATCTAATGCAAAGCAATTTAACTCTGAAATTATCTTGAAAATTAAAAACCATCCAAGATAATGAATAGTTTCAATTTCTATAGCACCAATTTATGTGTACTTTCCCTTTTTAATGCATTCTTGTGTGCATACACAGCTTGCTAACTAACAGAGTAGCCTCAGAGTGATTCCATATCCAATAACACTGTGCTAAACTCAGTTTCTGAAAGCTTGGGCTCTCAGGGTGAACTTCATTCATTCTTTTACTCATACATTCAGAAAACCTTTATTGAGAAGCATGTTTAAGTTAGTGTTTTCCAGGGTGCTTTAGGAAATAAAGGAAATATACAACTAAATGCCCCCAAAATAATAATTGGGTTTTTTTGTGGGGTTTGAATCAAATTTTATTTTAATTCTGTCTTTTATTTGGTTGACTGCTTCTTAATTTACCTGCCAATGCTTTGCTACTAGATATTTGGGTAAATCGCATTATGGAAGTGAGGCCTATAAAAAGTGTGGGTTGAGCATCCCTTATAATAAACATTTGTTTATATTTGTAGTAATTTTTAGCAATCAGTTTCTACAAATAGAAGAACTGAGACAACAGGCATGAATATTTTAGTCTCTTAAATCACAAAAAGAAATGAAAACAAAAAAGTTTGAATCATTTCTAATGGCCACTGAGAATGTGAGAAAGATTGTTCCTGCCCACTTCCTTTCCTGCGTTAAGTATATGAATATGGGACTGGAGAGATGGCTCAGCGGTCAACAGCACTGACTGCTCTTCCAGAGGGCCTGCGTTTAATTCCCAGCACCACATAGTGACTCACAGCCATCTTTAATTGGATCTGATGCCCTCTTTTGGTGTGTTTGAAAATAGTGATGGTGTACTCACATGCATAAAATAAATAAATAAATCTTTTTTAAAAAGATTATGAATATCTGCTGTATGTCATCTCTCACTGACACTTCTTCAGAATTATTCAAAAGTTCCTTTTTAAGAAAAATGTTGTGCTTGTCAATTTTCAACTGAGTCTATAGGTTCCAAAAATCATCAAGATTCCTCTCCTTCCTACTAATGCTGGGTGTTCAAATATTTATTCATTCGTTTGTTTGTTTATTGTTTTTGTATGTATGGGTGTTTTGTCTTCATGTATACCTGTATGCTATCATGTGTGCCTGGTGCACATGGAAGCCAGAAGGAGGTATCAGATGCTCTAGAAGTGAAGGTACAAACAGTTGTGTGCCATCATAGAGGTGCTGGGAAAAGAACTTCGGTCATCTGAAGAGTAGCCATGGCTTGTCTTAACCCTCTGAACCATCCCTCCAGCTCCCCCAGTTTTGAATTAATTTCCATGATTAAATTGAAACAGTTGAGCACTAGCGTAAATGCAAGTGTAGGAATACAAATGGACAAATAAAGCTTCATTGAATTGAGGTATGTTGATTTCTCAAAGTGTTTATTAAGGATAGTGTGAATTACGTAACAAAACACTATATTTGGTGTTAGCGCCTTTTCTTTAATCAAGTTTTATTCTTATACAAAGGAAGAACTATATAACCCATTCATATCTATAGAGTATGTGACTAGTAACTTTATTGATTTTCTTCACTTTGAGTACATAGACATTCTCTATTTCTGAATCTTCACAGTAACTCACTATTAAAATGAAGAATTTCTTCTAAATGGAAACTGTAGCTGATATCTTGTTTGTCTGGCCTGACTAAAAACTTAACTTTGCCCGTTTTGTTTTCCCAAAGCTAACACCTGTTATGCTCGGTTTCCATGGGTAGTTTAGAAAGTGACCATATCTTACTTGAGGGGAACTCACTATGCAATTTCTGGGTTGTTGGAAGCATAGCATAAAGGTCCTTGAGCCCATAGATCTCCAGCAAAACCAGGAATGCTAAGCACACAGGATTGTCTTTCTAATGGGAAAGATGAAAAAGCCTGTTCTTCCATCCAGAAAGCTAAACTTTTTAGTGATTCACAGCCTGTTTTTATTATCTGATTTATCTATTGGGCCAGGCCATATCAAGCTTCCACAACCAGGACCAGAGATAGCTTGTAATCTAAATGACCCTTACAGCCAGAGGCTAAGCCTAACTCCAACAACCAGGCCTAGAAGTAGTTAATTGTCCAAATAGCTTTGACTCTATCTGTAGAGATCAGAACAGACCCTTAGGCCCTTAAGCTAGTAAACTTGGTAGCCAATGTCTAGAGCCCTTCTCCTTGGAAGAAAAGACATTTACCCAAATTGAGAATTGAGTTTTAATGCAATTATGCTTCCTGGTGCAACAAAGATCCTAATACACAGGGAAACTTTTTTTCCAAAGTATACTGGGCACAAATATATTGGGAATAAATCGCCTGTTAGTAGACTCCCAGAAGTCTGTTCCAGGTTGACTGAAGTCAATCTGCACCGAGTGCATCTTTTTTCTTCCTGTGGTTCATTTCTAACCCTGTCAGAGTTAGACCCTCTCATCTGCCTAACAGGTGTTCTGTCCTTCCTGATTCTGTCTCCAAGTTGTAAAGTCCCCTTCCTGCTCTCACCTCATTGGTCTCCCCGTTTCTTTGCAGAACCATTGGACACAAAAACCGGTTGGTCAAAGTCCCCCGTGGTCACATGTGGGTTGAAGGAGATCATCATGGACACAGTTTTGATAGTAATTCTTTTGGACCGGTGAGTCAACGTAAACATTGTTTCTGGGAAAGTTGCATTTCAAAGGTGAGAGCAAGTGTTATCCAATAGGTTGTCCTGTTCTTTCAGCCCAGATTGACTGGAGACTTTGCAATGGAACACTTTATGTTGGAAAATTCCTTTAGGTTGTCAAATTGTGTGTGTGTGTGTGTGTGTGTGTGTGTGTGTGTGTGTGTGTGTGTTTTAACTAACTTTCCACTTGGAAGATCTTCATTTCCTTCACGTAGTGCCGTCTACCTGTGTTTTCAGTTAATGTTTAACTCATAAAAATGTAAGAAGACATAAAGGCACCAATTTTCGAAATCAATACAACAGTATTAGAAATCACAGTAGTAAGTGTGGGAGAAGTGGCTTTCCTTGCTTCTCATTTGTGGTCCCATCTCAGTCTGACAATGAAATTGATGTAAAACAGATTACCAGAGAATGATACATGCATACATATAATATGTTTTCAGTGTCAAAGAAGCCCTCCCAATGAAGCAGAGGCCTTTAAAATGGTGAGACTCACCCATCTTTGTATTAGTTTACAAAAAGAAAGGTAATTTGGGGCAAGTAACTAAATTATGTAGAGGCTGAATTATTTAACAAGACTGCTGAATGTTCTCAGCTATGATTCTCCATTGAAGAATGTTTCTTGACTTCAGCTACAGGGAGGGCAGTTTTCATCCAGGAGCATTAATCTCCTCTTTTCAGGACAGAGGAGAGTAGTATGCCTAGCTCATGGCTGCTGTTTTTCAAGTACCCTTAACTGAAAGTAATCCTTGTGTCAGAGTGGCACCCTTGGGGGTGGCACATTCTGGTACTGTTCATAAGTGACATTTTGTTAGCATTTAACTTATAGCAGAAATACAGACTTACTCTGTTGCATGCTTATCCATAGAATATGTGACTACCCTGATATTTCATGGATTTTCTTCACTTTGAGTGAATATAGAAATTCTCTTCTTTATGAGTCTTCACAGTAATTTATTGTGAAAGTGAAGGATTTCGTCGTCAGTGGAAACTGAAGCGGATTTCTTATTTGTCTGGTCTGTTTAAAAACTTACCTTTTCCCATTTTGTTGTCCCAAAGTTGTATTTGTTAGACATGTATAAGACAATGCAACTATTTAGCATCCTTATACATGCCTGAAAAAAATGATCGCCTCATATTTTGTCAAAAATTGAAAGGCTGTGGTCTCTAAAAATGAATTTTGTATGTGTATTATAAAGAGCCAGTGTTACTGCCACAAAATGTATAGCCACTTGGACTCAACTTTGGTAAAACGTGTAAAAGCTAGATGTGAGTAAGTATGTGTAATCATAGGAGAAATTTTAGAACAACATTCCTATTTGTTTCTCTAGTCACACCACTGATGGTAAAGATTACCTACAGTCCATACTTGCCTTTGAGTAGTAATTATATAAAGAGATTAGGTAATCTAAGTTCCGACAAAGAAAAGACAAAAATGAGAAATGTTGGGAATCCTTTGTGCTGCTTATAATGCAGGACAGTCGTCTATACTGAAGAACACAAATAACAACATGAAAGAAAGTACATTAATTGAATATAGCTCCTCAATTTCTTTGACCAATAAAAGTACATGTACCATGTTTTGGCCAATTGTATATTAAAGTGATTTTGAAATGAAGTATTTATTGATACCTTTCTATCAGGTATATGCTAAGTAGCTCCTGATAATAAACTCCTAAAGTTTGAGGGGCTTGATAGTTTGTTCATTATTTAATCAAAGCTGGAGCGATGTTGCTCATGTAATTATTATGATTGCCTATCCGTTGATTTCTCTTTGTTTTCCTACTGGAGAACAAAAAGGAGAACTGGAAAGATGGCTCGTGGGTAAAACCTTGTGATGTAAGCACAAGCATCTGAGTTTGATCCCCCAGAGCTCGTGGATAAGCAAGGCATGGTGGAATGTGCCAGCCCTGAAAAGAAAAAGACAAGAGGATCATGGAGGCTCATTAGCCACAGTCTGTTAACTGTTGAGCTCCACTTTCAGTAAGGAACTCCGGCTCAAAATTATAAGCTGGACAGAGTCTGAAGAAGACACCGGATGTCAACCACAGCCCAATCCCCACCCAGCCCTGGACATGTACTCATGCACAAACCAATGTACACATGGATATTAACAAAGATGCACACCTAACTGTGCATTTACACACATTTTCAAAAAGGAAAAGACAAAATTAAAGTTGTGAGCTAGGTACTGGGAACTTCATAGTGTCTTCAGTGTGCCATGTGAATTAGATAGCTTTTATATTGCTCCTTTTTATTTTATATTGCCTACACTTAACGACAGTGCTTTAAATTACTGTACTGTGATTATAAAAGCACCCACAAAAGAACAACAGATGTGAAAGTGTCCTCCTTGTCCAAGCAAGAGAAGAACTACATGTGAAAGATAATCTCACTGTGTTTATTACAATAAGAAAGCATATAGCAAAAACAAATATATTGCATTTATTTCTTAATACTATTTGGTTTATATCAATGTTTTAGATGATTTCTATTTGTTAATCATAATAGAATTAATAATTAAGTAAAAACAAAATTATTTTTAAATCTAACGTTCTCCATGTACCCTTTTTGTTAGATAGAAATTATCCAAACCTACGTTTGATTTATGAGTGAAATAAAGGCTATTTTCACTTAGGAAACTAGTATTGCTTTTATTTCCCAAAATTAAGTGAAACTCCTTTTTTTAGAATGAAAAATAAGCCATCGTTTACATCATATACTAACCTATTTGTATATTCATGACTTTCTCAATATTTGGGTTTTTGTTGTTAGAATTTGCTCTGTAGTTCTGTTCCAACAGCATCTTTGAATGGAAAACTTCTTCCTAGTGAGTTCTCTTCAAGTTTTAGGAAAAGAAAAATAAGCACAAAACAGTTAAATACATTCTATACAGTCCTTATAAATGAAAGCTATAATGCTTGGATATAGAAATTTATTTTACTTGCTTACTTGACTCATTTGTTGAGACAGCGTATAGCTATGTATCCCAAGCTGGCCCTGAGTCCATAATCCTTCTGCTTTGGCTTCCAAAAAGCTGGAATTCCAGGTGCATACCTCCACATCTGGCCTGAATGTAGAATTTTCTTGGAATACCTTTTGTATTAGCCCTTAATTATTATTGATTTGAAAATTATTTGAACTTTTAAATTCTAAGGCATTAAATCTTAGTATTATACTTCTAGAAATATAGTCTTGAACATTATTACCCGTTCTGATAAAATTTTCAATAGACTGTTTTGCTTACATGTCAGCATATTTAATTCTTTTAGAGAGGACCAGTAAATTTCCTGTTTTCAGATATATTCTCTGTTCATTTCCCCTCTTGAACTTGGTAATATAATTCCCTGTCATTGACAACTTACCTGAAGGAGTCAGACTCCTCAGGAATGTCGCCTTTGTCTATAGAATGGACCAACACTTTTTATCTTTATTTGCCTTTCATTCACCTTCACAGTGCATGTTATTGTTTTTCACATTATGTTTTTGCATAGTAATCCACCTGGTTATAGAATCTGCTCCATTTGTTTCATAGCTAACTGATAATCAACTATAGAAGGCGCACTTAACTGATAGCTAGACTCTAGTTACACCCACTTAAAGTTCTCCCAATGTTTCTATGCTCAAGTAAGCATTTAACTGTAATCCAACAAAAGAAGCCTCAAGGAAACAAATATCGTAGCCTGATTTTTTTACTGTTTATTATTTCCTGTATATTTCTTTATACTATTATTTGCTTTGATTTGTTTCATTCCAACTACACAGGCATAAAATATGACTGATAGTATGAGTGAAAGGTTAATAATGCCTTACTAATAAGAAAGATTTTTAACAAAGCTGAAGTGATCGAGAAATTTGCAGCGAGAAGAGGAATCATACGCAACTTTTAATCCAACATTCACACTAAGTTTCTTGAGGAAGGCAGCATAGAAAGAAACTAGGATGCTCTTGTACAAACAGAGGGCACAAATCAAACAAGAGTTAATTGTCTTCTTTATGAATGCTTGGTTCCACAACTTTTATAGATTTATATTTTCACATGATTAAACTGAATTAATTGTACATAAGTCATTGATAAAATGGGCACCTTCACATAATATAAGAATTTTAATAAATAACCGGAGAAAATTTGTATAAAACTATAATTAAATGACATGATTTAGCCATAGGGTAAATTTTATGTTCATGCAAGTATCCTTATAAAAAATTTAATTATACAATCAGTATTCACAATGTTGAATGAATATAAAATAAGGAAGTGACTATATAATATTTTATTGTCTTCAGTGTTAGGCCAATATTTGATTCTTTGATACCATTGTAATTACCCAAACTTTAATGTGGTTGAAAATATTTGATGACCTTTAAAATTATAAACATACATTTTGTATCACAGCTAGTTTAAAGATGATTGAAAGCAGATGACATATAAGGTCAAATCTATCTCTTTATTCTATAAAAACTTCTTTACAATACCCTGACCAGATGGAAAAAATATCAAACATGCTTTAGTGTGAAAACTTTTAATTATAGATAATAGTATCAGTACAGTCTTTATGCTAAACCTTTTGGATAATTAAGACAATAATAGAAAATATCTTCTTACATATGGACTCCATTTAGTGCTTAAGTTTGGATTTATAGTGTGAGAAATAACTTTCATACATTTCTTTTATAATTATGATAATTGGATAAATTCACAGTATTTGAGTATTTTATTGAAAAAAGATATCAGATATAGGCTTATGATTGCTTAGAATATTTTCTAAGCATATCTCATAGACTCTTTTGCTCTAGCAATAAAATTAGCATCCTTCCTTTGACCACCCCTACCATTAGAGGTGTTAATACATTTTCTGAAATAGCAACAGCTCTTTGCCAGCACACCCAAGTAACTGTTTATTGCAAGTTTTGATTTGCACTCTGTTCATTTAGGACACATGAAAGGCAAATGTCATATTGCTGTTTGTACATGTGCTTCATGGGTATCAACTTTCAAGGAGTGATTTTTAACTACTTTAGGGAAGTGAATTCTTCCACCAATTAAAATACATGCTGGACTCCTCTCTTCCATTTATTATGAATGTGCATTTGGGTGCTCATGTTTGAACCAGCCTCATAAGTATTCATTCCTTTTGGTGAAAACATAACTCTGACTCATTTGATGGCCTCCATTTAGCTTATGCATTTTCTATCTTTGAAGTTTTTCTAACATTTTTATCTTGCTGTAAGACATGAGCCTCTGAGATATTTTCATTTTGTGCTGAATGGTAATTTTCTATAAGGGAATATGTCATAATAGAAATTCTAACATCTATACAGAAATCAAAACTGAGTAGTTTAGTGTCTAAAATAAATAATTTGTTTTGACTATATTGATCAAAAGACTTGAAAAGAAAACTTTGGTTTTAGACATTTCAAGGCAAAGGTGTTCTTTCTAAGGTGTATAAACACAGTTTGACTTTTTAGGTTTGTGATCACAGTGTCACTTTGTGAACAATTTGTGTGCAAGGACCATCTAGCAGAATGGAACAATTTGGAGACAGAAATTATTATGATATAATGTCTCTATTTGAGAAAGCAAGCTATAAGCTATGAGGAATAAGAATACTTTTTTCCCCCAAGTCATTTGTCAAAGAGCCAGTCCAAACTCTTATTTCATTGCTATGTAATTAAACAAAGCATTAGTCTCCTAGGACATTTTTAGGGAATACTACCTAAAAGGGATTACTAATATTAGCAGTAAGTGAACACTAGAAATATTATTGATTTTAAAAAGGCTGATATAGCTGGGCAGTGGTGGTGCACACCTTTAATCCCAGCACCTGGGAGGCAGAGACAGGCAGATTTCTGAGTTCAAGGCCAGCCTGGTCTACAGAATGAGTTCCAGGACAGCCAGGGCTACACAGAGAAACCCTGACTGGAGAGAAAAAAAAAAGATTGATAGTACAAGAGAGGTGATTATATATGGAAGTGAGGCAAACTACAATTGAAATTCCATAGGATTCCTTTTCAAGTCAATGAAATTCAAAGTTGTTTTTCACTTTAGAAGCTAGAAGAAAAATAAAGTTCTTATTCCCATATCATGCAAAGCCTCTCATTTATGCCATAAGGACACATTTTTTTAAGCATCTTCCATTTGCAAATGTTCTTTTTAACCTGTGGGTCCTCTCAGTAGAATAGACCAAGAGAATGGTCTTTTATCCAGTAGGTAGAGGATATAGGTAACATATGGAAAAAGGACATTCTTTTTTTTTTTTTTTTTTTTTTTATTGGATATTTTTTTTATTTACGTTTCAAATGTTATCCTCTTTCCTGCCCCCCCCGAAACCCCGTATCCCATCTGCCCTCCCCTGCTTCTATGAGAGTATTCCCCCACCCATCCACCCACCCACACCCACCTCCCCACCCTCAAATTCCCCTACACTGTGGCATCAAGCCTTCACAGGACCAAGGGCCTCTCCTCCCATTGATGCCCTACAAGGCAGTCCTCTGCTATATATGTGACTGGAGCCATGGGTCCCTCCATGTGTACTCTTTGGTTTGGGTTTAGTCCCTGGGAGCTCTGCAAGGTCTGGCTGTTGATATTATTTATTGTTCTTCCTATGGAGTTGCAAACCCCTTCAGCTCCTTCAGTCCTTTCTCTAACTCAGAAGAGGATATTCTTATAAGTTAGCCAGTTATGACTGTTGTGATTTTTTCCCATATTATGTATTTTTTATTAAAAATAAAAAGACTCTGAGCAAGTCAGCCAAAGCAACATTCTTGGAGTTGGAATAAGGATGGGAGGGAGGGAGGGAGATTTGTTATTATCCAGACAGTATATCAAAGAAGAAATTGGGATGAAGTTTGGGGGAAAAGTATTTAAAACATCCAAAGGTTTTAGGAGCAGAGATTGAAATCATGGCTAACAGGAGACATGCTGGGGTGTTTGTTTGTTTGTTTGGACCCCCTGCTGACTCTTGGTTGACTGGTTGCCGAACTCTGATGCCAGAAGGTGCAGGAAAGAAAAGGCAACAAATCACGCAATTGCCAAAAAATATCCCTCCCTTAGAGGAATGATAGCTTCAAAGGGTAGGTTCAGGCTGTAACTAAACTGGAACAGATATTCCAAGGTGGGAACATGACAAGCATATAAGAAAACTAGTGCCATTATTAACAAAACACCCATGACAACCTGTGACATCTCCTACAAGAATATGATTGGATTGAATCAAAATCAGTACAAATGTTAAGTATTTAGTAAAATCCTGCATTGAATAAGGCCCTACAGTTGTTGTATGTTTTGTGAATGAAGTGGTTTATGCCTGGAGTGGTTAATAGCTTTCAATTGTGCTGAAATTATTTGGCTTATATAGTACAAAATAATCTTGTGGACTTAGGAGAATGAATTGACATTTTATTTATCACTGAAGGGTTGAGTTTTCCTTGTGTACCTTCTTTGAAACTGTTAGGGTAGCTTTTATTTACAGTCAGCCATTCTTGAATAAAGAAAAAGATTATTAGACTGTGCTGACAATCCAAGTAAAATGTTCTATTCCCACATCTGAAGAATGTTGATTAAGCTTTAATTGGTTGTATTTGTTCTTGTTTTATAATAAATTCCTACTTGTTACATATTTTTGTTTTCAATAAATATATATTCTATATTTGTAGAAAAAAATCATGATAACTTGAAACCATAAGCGCTCAACAATGGTGATTTTCATGTCTTTTTTCCATAATCCCCTTTCAAGTTTTGGAAGCTAGCAACCACAAGTATTTCTTTAGATGTAATTTTCAGTAGACTGATATACTCAAAGGCACGCATTTCATGAAAATCCATTTGTGGATCTGATTATAATGAAAATATCTGTATGAACAAAAATAGCTGAGACTCAGAAGATAGTCTACCTTTGGAGCCATGTTCAAAGTCAAGAAATACCTATGTAGCAACAAAAGACAGAACACCCCTCAGGATTTGCTTTAGTATTTGTTAGGTATTTTTGTCTATATAATTATAACATTAATAAGGTGACTTTTAAAAGAGAGCATAAACAAACAATATAAACCTAAAATAGATATTGTCTGTCCCCAAAGAACAAGAACAATCCCGGCTTCCATTTCTAATGGATCAAATTTTGTGCTTTATCTTAATTATTCTACTAGATAGAAATAATTTTCCACATGATTTCATTTTCAGATAGAAAAATATCAGCAGAAGTGTCTTTGACTTCACCACTGTGGCAGACTTTGCTCCGTTGGGCTGTTTTGTTACGGGATTAAGCATGTTTCTTTTTATAATGACTATATGTTTACTGACAATAGGTCAAGAATCAAGATTTTGTGAAAAAGATGTAGGATTATTAGTTTAGAAATTTTATAAGTGCTTGGGATTTTGTGAAGATGTAGAGTTTTAGCCTTTATCAGATTTCTAATGTATAATTGGTGTTTATGTAACTGAATCTACATAGAGAATAGAAAATGAAAGGGCTCTAAGACTGAGAGAATGCACTGAGATTTAAGCCTTAAGACTTCTTTTGTTTTGTTTTGTTTTTTATTTTTGTTTGTTTGTTTTAGATATTTTCTTTATTTACATGTAAATTTCTCCTTTCCCAGTTTCCTCTCCAAAAAACAAACAAACAAACAAACCAAAACAACAAGAACAAACCCCTGTTGCCTCCCCCTCCCCGTGCCTGCCACCCACCCTCTCTCACTTATTGGCCCTGGCATTCCCCTACACTGGGGCATAGAACCTTCACAAGGCCGAGGACCTCTCCTCCCATTGATGATCAACTTTGCAATCCTCTACTATACATATGCTGCCAGAACAATCAGCCCCATCATGTATAGTCCTTGGTTGGTGGTTGGGTCCCTGGGAGCTCTGAGGGTACTAGTTAGTTCATATTGTTAGTCCTAAGGGGCTGCAAACCCTTCAGCTCCATAGATCCTTTCTCTAACTCCTTCATTGGGGACCGTGTATTCAATTTAATGGATGGCTGTGAGCCTCTACATCTGTATTAGTCAGGTACTGTCAGAGCCTCTCAGGAGATAGCTATATTAGGCTAGCTTGTCCTTCCTTCAGTCTCTGCTCCATAGTTAATCTCTGCAACTCCTTCCATGGGTATTTTGTTCTCCCTTTTAAGAAGGAATGAAATGTCCACACTTTGGTCTTCCTTCTTCTTGAGTTTCTTGTGGTTTGTGGGTTGTTCTTCCTGTATTCCAAGCTTCTGGGCTAATAACCACTTATTAGAAAGTACATACCATGTGTGTTCTTTTGTGATTGGGTTACCTCACTCAGGATGATATTCTCCAGATCCATTCATTTCCCTAAGAATTTTGTAAATTCATTGTTTTTAATAGCTGAGTAGTACTCCATTGTGTAGATGTACCACACTTTCTGTATCCATTCCTCTGTTGAGGGACATCTGGGTTGTTTCCAGTTTCTGGCTATTATAAATAAGACTGCAATGAACATGGTAGAGCATGTGTCCTTATTACATGTTGGAGCATCTTTTTGGTATATGCCCAGGAGTGGTATAGCTGGGTCCTCCCGTGCCTTAAGACTTAAGAGCATCATTTAACTGGATATTTAGTTATAAAATGTTTTCTGGTAAACTATGGATCTGCTTTGGCAAAGGCCATACTATATAAATACTTCTCTTTTGATTGAGATTCTGAGAGCTATATGAAGAATAAATTGCAGTAGTAATGTATTATACATGTCATTAAGCCATTCACTAAGCAAGCAAAAGCAAAAGAACAAGTTGCAAGTAGCAGTCAGACCGTAAAGCATCATCAAACCTGAAGCTCAAAACTTCCAGTAGAAACTGGCTAGGGAAACCCTGCAGGAGACTCTTGGGAAGAGCTGAGAATAGCTATTCTCTCCACAGCTGACCTTGTGGCTTCTCATTTCCACTGCAGGCATTTTTGTATTTTAGGATGGCTAACCAGTGCAACCCATATTGGAAATAGTTTACCTTCTCCTGTTCTCAAGTGTACGATAATTTTAATGTCCTTAGGTGTTTGCTATTTTCCATTTTCCTTTTACTAGTATCGGGGGATGGGGGTGAGGTTCAGCCTGCCACCAGACTGGGAGTTTTAAAGGAGACTTGAAATAAACATGCTCAAATCTGGCCCATCTTGTTCTCAGAGACAGTTCTAAAAGAACATAAACAGCACATGACAATTTTCTCAGACAATTGATATTAAAATATCTTCCTCTAGATATTTTGTTTTCCTAAACTTATTAGGTAGTCTTTTAGAAAGACCATTTTGTATCTATATGTTAATGATTATATGTGCAAAAATGACTAAGGAGAGAAATATAACATCATCGAGACTTTAAGTAATTTGGATGATTCCCCTTTGCTCCTAAGAGGGTGCTCTCCCACCCACCCACCCACCCACTCCTGCCTCAGCTCTTCAACATCCCCCTTCAGTGGGACAACAAGCCTCCAAAGGACCAAGCACCTCACCTCTCATTGATGTCAGCTAAGTCAGGCATCTGCTACATATATAGCAGGAGCCATGGACCCACCC
>JADRCD010227656.1:6383-27785 GCA_019843815.1 Montemys delectorum
TCTCTCTCTCTCTCTCTCTCTCTCTCTCTCTCTCTCTCTCTCTCTCTGTGTGTGTGTGTGTGTGTGTGTGTGTGTGTGTGTGTATAAAAGGTTTTAGCTAGGGGGAATGGAGAGATGGCTCATCAGTTCAGAGCACTTCCGGAAGCCCAGAGTTTGGGACCCAGCACCCCCACTGGGGAAGCGACTCAGATGGTAAAGAATGCTCTTCAAAAGCTTGAGGACCTGAGTTTGATCCCCAGAACCCACATAAAAAGCAATGGCTTTGCCTTGTAATTCCATTGCTGGGGAGGCAGAAACAGGCAGCTTCCCTGAAGCTCACTGGACAGCTAGCTAGTCTAAATGTCTAGTGAAGCTCCAGGGCAATGAAGATTGTGACTCAGACAAAATACTCAAAGGGACCTAAGGAACAGTCCCCAGGTTTGTCCTTAGACTACATGCTTGCACACATACATGAGGGCATGCTGAAAACTAATGGACTCCTTAACTTCCCAGCAGCAAAACTATTCTAGTCCTTGAAGCCCAAGGAGGGATGGAGTGGTGTACCTTGAAAATAATCACCTACTGGAGGTCCTTAGTTGACTCTGTAGATCTGATCGTTGAGGTTTAATAACTGCTTTAAATGTATGATAATAGATTAGAAATCCAGAAGATGAGAAAAGGCACACAAAGAGCTTTACCTTTCCATACAGAATCTTCAAGGCCTTTTATAGGGCAAGGTCAAAGTTCAAATGACACTTGCCACCTTGCATTAGAAAGTTTGCTGTTAGTTCTTATCAGTTTGATTCCAGCTCAGGTCATCTGAGAAGAGGGAGCTTCAGTTGAGAAAACACTTCCACATTGGCCTAAAAAGTCTGTGTGCTATTTTCTCAATTGATGATTGATATGGGAGGATCTGGTCCACTGTGGTGGGGCTACCCTGGGCAGGCGGTCCTGAGCTGTTATAAGAAAGGAAGTTGAGGGGCTAGAGAGATAGCTCCACCATTAAGAGCACTGACTGCTCTTCCAGAGGTCCTGAGTTCAATTCCCAGCAACCACATTGTGGCTCACAATGATCTGTAATGGGATCCGATGTGCTCTTCTGGTTTGTCTGAAGACAGCTACAGTATACTCGCATACATAAAAAAAAAAAAAACAAAACAAAACACGGGTGGTGGTGGCGCATGCCTTTAATCCCAGCACTTGGGAATCCCAGCAGAAGCAGGTGGATTTCTGAGTTCGAGGCCAGCCTGGTCTACAGAGTGAGTTCCAGGACAGCCAGGACTACACAGAGAAACCCTGTCTCCAAAAAAAACCAAAAACCAAAAACCAAAAAAAAAACCCAAAACAAACAAACAAACAAAAACAAAAAACGGCAAAGAGAAACTGAGGGAAGTAAAACAATTTTTATAAAAGAAAGGAGCTAGGTAGTCATGGGATATGTCTTTAATTCCAGCACTTGGGAGGCAGAAGCAGGCAGATCTCTGAGTTTGAGGCCAGCCTGATCTACAGAGTAAGTTTCAGGACATTCAGGAGAGAAACTCTGTCTTGAAAAACAAAACAACAACAACAAAAAGAAAAAAGAAGGAATAAAGAAAGGAAGTTGAATAAGCCACGGGGAGCAAGCCAGTAAGCAGCACTCTTCGGTGGTCTCTGCTTCAGCTCCCATCCACAGTCCCTGCCTTGACTTCTCTTTATTAGTGACTATGATCTAAAAAAACTTTTCCTCAAGTTCCTTTCGGTCATGGTATTTATTGTAACAATGGACAGCAAACTAGTATAGAAGGAGCGTTAATGTTAGTGGTCTTATCCAAAGGCATATGTAACAAATTAATCTGTTGACTTTGCTTGACTTTCAGAGAGGAAGAGACGGAGAGGGGGAGAGGGGGATAGGGGGGAGGAGAGAGAGAGAGAGAGAGAGAGAGAGAGAGAGAGAGAGAGAGAGAGAGAGAGAGAGAGGAGCATGGCCAATAGTGAAATTACATACAGATTGGTGCTAGGAGCCACAGTTGTTGGAAATCTCTGTCATTTCATACCACTTTGTTGTTAAAACAGGTTTCATTGTGTCACCCAGACTGGCTTCCAACTCTTGTTCTTTCTACTTTTGTCCTTAAAAATAAATTGTTTTATTACATTAATCATATGTATGTGAATGTTTGCCTGTGGGTGTGTGTGTGCGTGTGCGTGTGCTGAAACTCATGGAGGTCAGAGAATACCTTGTGAGGATCAAGTCAGGTTGTCAGGCTTGGTGGTGAGTGAGCACCTTCACTAGGGATGAGTCATCTCTCCAGCCTATGCCTCCACCCATCCCATTTGTGTTTTGTTTTGTTTTGTTTTGTTTTGTTTTGTTTTGTTTTGTTTGAGACAGAGTCTTACTATATAGCTAGCCCCAGGAGGCCTAGACCTCACTATGTAGACCAGGCTAGCCTAAAACTCAATGAACTCTGCCTGCTTCTGCCTCTTGTGAGCTAGGATTAAATGTGAACAGCACCACACACAGCCTTTTTATTCCATTTAAAAGTTGTATTTGAGTGTGGGAGTGGGTGCTCCCAAAAGCCATGATACACATGTGAAAGCCAGGAGGCAGCCTGTGGGAGTCATCAGACTTGACAGGAAGCACCTTCACCTGCTCACCGTCTTACTGGCTCTGCTCTTTGGATACTTTAAATTAATGTTCACATCCATGGAAAACTAGAATTTTAGAATGTTTGTGAGTCCTACCGAAGAAAACAATATAATATGAAAACATCATCCCAGAGGCCATAGTTTATTCTTATTGAACTACAGCAGTGCAAAATAGACATGAGCTGACAATAAATCAGGGATTCCAAAGTCTAGGCAAGTTTAAACTATTTGGGGATCAGTATATTAGAAGTAAAGATGAAGCTGGGCAGGAGCACACACCTCTAAGGCCAGTACTGGGGAAGCAGGGGCAGGAAAATCAGGAGATCAGGGCCAGCCTTGGTTACAGTAAGTTCCAGGCCAGCCTGGGATTCTTAAAAAAAAAAAAAAAAAAAGAAAGAAAAAAAAAAAAAAAGCAGCACATGAGGTATAAGAGTAGGCAGGCAAGGTTTTCATTTATTCTCTCTTGATTGCTCAACTCTGCCACTGAGCAGAATTCTGTTTCAAGGCCATTTTGTTGCAAAACCTTTCTGTGTGTTTGTAACAGTTGCTTCTGTTGTAGCAAGAAGGCCAGTGAGGAAAAAGAAGAGACGGCATTGGAAACGAACACTCTGCTTTAAGGTTAAGGTCCTCGGCAGGTAACTTGTTTGGGGCTTTGTTTGTTATTTGTTTTAAGAAGAACAAAATTTGAAGCTTCGGAGCCTTCACTTCACTTCAGGAAAACAAGCCTTGCTTTTACTGAAGGTAATTCCATCAGACTCTACAGTTTCAGATAAAACTGGGGAGAAGGGCAAGTAACAAACAGTTTTCATCTTTATAGTCTGAGAATCATGAAGACCAAGCAGGTGACATTTGATCATCGTATACATAGTATTGGCAAGGTGTGCAGCTCCGCATGGTCTCTTGGGGTTTCCAGTGTGGAGAGGGGAGGAGGAGTAAGAATGGGAGGCAGGAAATCTATCCAATAAGCTAATTGTCTTCTGTCAAGGTTGTTGCTGGTTGATTGAGGAAAAGAAACGCCTGTGGAATTTCCTTTGCACATGCCTATTTGTGTGGGTATATTTAGGCATCTGAATGCTCTGGTAGTGATGATCATTATTAACAGTCATTCTGTGTCAATCCATGGGTTGTTATAAGCTATATACTTGAGAACTGGGACAACCATGCACCAGATGAATACAAGAAATGCAATGCAGGATCTGTGAAATTCCCCAGACCTTTGTGGCTTCAATGATAGTCTTAAAGGAGGAGACACAGGCTGAGATGCAGTTGTAGTAGTGTTTGGAGTACAAGGGAGGAAGTTAACAGAGCATCAACGGTCAGGGTTTCTTCCCCCACAACCACATCCAGCATCCTGGGCTCTGGGGCAGGGCTTGGTAGTGTCTTCATAGTATCTCAGTTGTGAGTAAGACAAACAAACAAACAGCGACCAGCAGAAACAGTCATTTTCATAAGCTACTATCTTGCCAGGGCTTCTGCTCAAATCCTTAACCAAGACAAATAAATAAATAAAATCCATTTTATGTTCCTCCTAATGTAATAGATTAAAAAAAAGTTACATCATGTGCATGAGTGTTTTGCTTGCCTGTGTGCATCATGTGCATATGTGGTGACTGAGGGGGGCTAGAAGAGGGTGTCAGATTCATTGGAACTGGAGTAACACGGTAGTTGTGAGTCACCAAGTGGGTGCTGAGAAGTGAACGCCAGGTTTTCTAGAAAAGCAGAGCCATCCTCTTCCTCCTTTCCCCCCACAATATAGCCTTTTTTTTTTTTTTTTAAGGCTCTTATGAAAAGTTTGTTAGCGGCATCCGCACAGTTCTTAGGGGGAAAACGACACTGTAGCTTCTAATTTCAAAGAGTGAAGCTGGGCCCCAGGAATAAATAGGAAGGTTCCCACAAACAATTTCTGCAAACAATAAACTAGAAGTGATGGGACAGTGGTCCAGTCTCACCAGTCTCTCTCCTGCTCTTCACAGATCTCAGCCTACAGCTGTGTAACATCTGGAACAAATCCTCAACGCCCAGACATCACACTCACTTAAGCCAGGCATCTTTATTTCATAAGTCAAAGTGGCAGCAGACACAAAGCCAAGCCTTCTGCAAGGCATCTTCCCCCAAACCGTAGTACATACAGATCCCTCCAGTCTCCACCGCACCCTCATTTACCCACGTCAGCTTCTGGGCCAGTTACTCAAAGACTGTAAATTTCTGTTTGAGGACTAGGGTAAGTGTCACACAATTCTTCCATAAACTTTCTCCCCCACCCCTCCACCCTGCCTTTCGTTCTGACTTTTTGAGACAGGGTCTCAGGTATCCCAAGCTAACCTTGAACTCCAGATGAAACTAAGGCTGGCCAAAAACTGCTGAACCTTCTGTCTCCACCTCCTGAGTGCTGGGGTTACAGACATGTGCTGCCATACCCAGTCTATGTTGCTTCTAACCCACAGGGTGTGAGAAGAAGGACTTGGGGTAGATATGATCAAGACACATTGTATATAAATATAAAATTGTCAAAGAATTAAAAAGGGAGGGAGGGAAGAAAGGAGGGAGGGAGGGAGGCAGGCAGGCAGGCAGGCAGGCAAGATGGAAGCATATGCTTGTAAGCCCACCATTTAGAGGCAGGCGTATTTCTGAGTTTGAGGCCAGCCTGGTCAACAGAGTGAGTTCCAGGACAGCCAGGGCTACACAGAGAAACCCTGTCTCAAAAAAAAAAAAAAAAAAAAAAAAAAAGAAGTGGAAGCAGGAGGATCGTATTGAGTTTGAGGCCAGCCTGAGCTACACAGCAAGATCCTATCACTCCTACTAAAAAGGGAAGAGAAATAAAGTGTTGGCTTCCTGAGAATCCTACTGTAGTGCTTACAAGAGGATCCAATGCGTAAAGGTGACTGCTGCCAAGCCTGACAACATTGGTTCAGTCCCTACAAGATGGAAGGAGAGACCTAACTCCTGAAAACCTGAAAACTATTCTCTCTCTCTCTCTCTCTCTCTCTCTCTCTCTCTCTCTCTCTCTCTCTCTGTCACACACACACACACACACACACACACACAAGTTCTTTTAAAAGTTCAAATATTATTTCTACCCCAGAAATGACCAGGCCCCTTTGCCACATAGAAGCCTCTCTTCTCTTGTCAGAACGTTCAGGCATACCCTTGACACCAAGACTTAACCCTTCAGCCTTCACTAAAACCCCTCCAGAACAGGTGTGTGCTACCTCTTGGAAATTCCCATAGTGCTTTTTCACTTTCATTAGCGATAGTAAAGTCATCATGGACACAGAAACTCTTTTTAAACATTTAGTATCATATGTGAAATTCCTAAAGAACAAACAAAAATATTGTCTGTACATAAATATCCTGTAAGTATCTATAGCCCTGAACCACATCAGCACATGAGTTAAGTAGCTGCAATGGTGTTCAGAAAGCTTGGTTCTTCTAAACTGTTAACCACTGCTGTTGGCTTTTTTTTTTTTTTTTTTTCCCTAACGAGGCCTCACTTCTTAGGCCACTGATGACTTATGAAATTTCAAGTTTTTTTTTTCCTCCCTCACAGTTTTGATTCTGACATGAAATTGAAATAACTGGCACCATATGTGCCAGGCTGATATACTGAAAATTAACTCTGAGGCCCCACACGTGGGTCGTGATAAGTGCAATGTGCTGCCATTAGAAAGGCTTATCTGACCTTCTGGGACGTTTTGTAAACACTGTGTATCCGCTTAAGCCAGCCCACAAGAGGAACTGTTCCAAGTCTTCTCCCTTCCTACATACATATGATTTTTTTTTTCACTGTGGAAACTTCAAGAAGGACTTTTTTTTCTTTCAAGCAAAACCCTGTCTGCAGTACTTGTGGGTAAATTGTGAGGTTTCTTGTAAATGTCACAAGCCAGTGGCTAACAGTTCAGTAGTATGGTTTTCCTGACCGCCCCAAAGCGAGCTCAGACAATAATAGTCTCATGATCTATTGAGCAGGTTCCATCGTTGAACTGGGGACTCTATTTTAGAATGATTAGGTAAAACTGAGGCCTCAGAATGACCTGAATTTTAGAGCAACATAAGATTCTAGAATTTAAAAAACAACAAAACAAAACAACAACAGCAGCAACCCTTTCCCATATACAAGTCTGTTTAGGGTTCTTTTTTGCTTATCTCTGTGTTGGAGACACCATATTCCTAAGTAGTTCAGACTGACCTTGAACTTTCACTCCTCCTGCCTTAGCCTTCTGCAAGCTGAGATTACAGGCCCGAGGATGGACTTCCTGAGTGCTTGGCCAATTGGAATGATGTACTTCAGATGACTTGACATTTGTTAAACTACAAATTAAGATTAAAATTGGGCATAGGAGTGTCTGAGGGTGTAGCTCAGTTGGTAGAGAGCTTGCCTAGCATGCAGAAGCCTTAGGTCAGATCCAAAACACTTGCATAATATCAAGTTTGTTGGTGCACATCTGTTATTTCAACACTCAGGAGGTGGATGCTAAAGGATCAGAAGTTCAAGGTCATCCTCAGCTACATAATCTGAGGCCAGAATAGACTACATGAAAATGTGTCTGAGATGGGGGAAGGGGAGGCAGGAAGATACACACACCATACTCCACACACACACACACACACACACACACGGGGGGGGGGGGGGGAGAGAGAGAGAGAGAGAGAGAGAGAGAGAGAGGTTGGTTTATTAGCAGTTTAATGGAAATTCACTCACTAAATCCACTGTCATCAACACATTTGAATCTTCCCTGGGAATGGAAGAGTCACATACACCATTGTCCCATAGCTATGTGATGCAAATAACTGTCTCCCTACATAAAAGGACCAAAGGATGCTGTGAACTTGACCTGAAAAGTGAAGAATTTCCTGCATTTGTGGCTATGGTTTCATAGCACAAAGAAAAGTGGAGGTTTAATATGCAGTCTGTCCCAGTTATTTTGAGAAATAGGGAAAACTAGTCTGGCTTTGTGGTCCAAATTATTTGGTTTGAGCCAGACTCTTTGGATCCAGTCCCTCACATTCTTCATCCAGTCTCCTACATTCTTTCAATACCACTGGGGGGGAAAAAAAAAAAAAAGTGGCAATGTGTTCTATCTTACTGAAGATTTCCATCAAGGAAAAAAGTAAGAAGGGACTGAAGATGTGGCAAAGGAAGAAAGGAAGGAAGGAAGAAAGAAAGAAAGAGAGAGAGAGAGAGAGAGAGAGAGAGAGAGAGAAAGAGGGAAAGGAGGGAGGAAAAAAAGAAAGAAAAAAAAAAGGGAATAAAGATACAAGTTTTTAGCGTGGTTTTCACAAGGGTAAGCAAGCAAGGTTCCTTCCCGGGTGTTGAAGCAGACACACTCCTTCAAGTCCCAGGAGACAGGACTTGGGTTTTCATTTTGTTTCACACAGAAGGAAAATGTTACTTAGAACTTTATCTTCACGTTGAAGACCATCAGAGAAGAGGACCTGGAATTCAACTTTTGTAAATATGTCTCAGCTTAGCCTAACATTTACAATTCAGATTATTCTCCGGGCACTGGCTTGGTTCCAAAACCCAGGCATCCCATACAACTCTGAATTAGAAGTCTTAGAAGACAGCAACAACAAAAAGCCCCAAACCAGCTTCTCTTAATTACACTTCACTTCATACAAAAGCTCTTGCTAAAGTTAGCTCTGGGATAGCAAAATAGCTTGATGAGAAGAGAAAAAAAAAAAAAAAAGATTCAGGGACTCATGCAAGTTCAGCCACTTCTCTGTTGACCTTCATCTGTTTGGCAGATATAAGGCACACAGAAATATGGCACATTAAAATGGAGGTAAATGTGATGTGTGCATATAAATGATGACTTTTTTATATGCTGCTGTATATTAGAAAGTTGAAAACTTGGGGCTGGTGAGATGGCTCAGCCAGTAAGAGCGCCGACTGCTCTTCTGAAGGTCGTGAGTTCAAATCCCAGCATCCACATGGTGGCTCACAACCGCCCAATCCCCTCTTCTGGTGCCTTTGATGTGACTAGAGGTCTTAAAGTCAATTCCCAACAACCAGATGAAGCCTCACAACTATCTGTACAGCTACAATGTGTACTCATATACATAAAATAAATAAATCTTTAAAAAAAAAAAAAGAAAGTTGAAAACTTTGTCCTTTTCTTTTGAGACATGGCCAGGGCTTTCTGCTAGCTAGACAAGCGCTTACCAGCTGAGCTAGCTACAAGCCAGGCTAGAAGGTCATGTTAGATTAGTAACGATAAAGACATGGAGAGTAAATTGAGAAATCACCCAGCATGCACAGGCAGCCTCCGTGTAGTTTGACCCAAAAATAGAGCAAGTGATGAGGAAACTGGGCTCCAGGGTAGTTATAGACTACCCAAGTGCACAGCGGGAGAGAGTCCGAGAATAGGCACCGAGCTCCAGCCGGCCTCTTTACTTGGTATGTTCTTCACATACCACGGTCAAGGCAATATTCTAACCACCACTATGCTTTCTTTAAAATAATCTACTGTATATCGTCCATGAAGTAATTGCCTCAGCAAACACTTCTTGGATACCTAATGTCTGAAGACATAATTGGACAGGTCTGCAGGCCTAAAGTGATATGATTATAATTTTTCTTTCAAGACAAGGTTTCTCTGTATAGCCCTGGCTGTCCTGGAACTCACTCTGTAGACCAGGCTGGCCTCGAACTCAGAAATCTACCTGTCTCTGCCTCCCAAGTGCTGGGATTAAAGGCATGCACCACCACCTCCCAGCCGATTATAATTTTTTTTCAAGTTAGGAACAGGGGCTAAGGCTGACTCTTCTTCCCTTGCTTGGATTTCACTGAATTTGTTTCCATCTAAATGCTACAAATAACAGAACTGATCCACAAATAATGGGTGTCTGCACAGTTTTTCTGCATGATAGAAACGTCAAGTCTTAGCAGTCACTATTCGTGTGGTGTGTCCACAAACGCTCTTAGGTTTGAGCAGGGATGGCAGGATGATGGGAGATCTCAACGGTTCGCTCTTGAGCTGATGTTTGGCCTTGTCTGGCATGAATGGGAGGGGAGGCCCTGGATCCTGTGAAGGCTTGATGCCATAGCGTAGGGGAATGCTAGAGTGGTGGGGCAGGAATGAGTGGGTGGGTGGGGGAGCACCCTCGAGGAGGCAGAGGGGGATGGGATGGGAGGTTTTCGGAGGAGAAACCGGGAAGGAAGATAACATTTGAAATGTAAACAAACAAAATAACCCATAAAAAATTTAATTAAACAAACACTCCTTTGGCCAGTGAGATAGCTCAGTGAGTAAAAGCACTCGCTGCCTAGCCTGAGGACCAGAGCTGCATCCCTAGACCCACATAGAGGAAGGAAATAACAGACTCCTGAAAGCTGTCCTCTGACCACTGACCTCCGCCCCTCCCCCCACATACGCTCTGTGAAACCCATCATAAATGCACAAAATACATAAATGTAATGAAATTTTCTTTTTTAAAAAAACTTGCTAGCACTGTAGCACAAGACTCACTTCCCTTTTGCTTATCAACTACCAAAAGACGTTTCCCCTTGGTCCTTGTTATGTTTTATCGTAACTATGGAAACGTAGCTCTTTCTATCCGACTGAGGCGCGTTATTCTGTTTCCATGTAGTCATCTTCTGAGAAATATTTTAAACACTGTGGTCACTAGTCGGTCTTTGGGTTGCTTCGGTATATCCACGTGAACCTATTGGCATTTTAGCACCTTAGTGTCTTTCATGAGGAGCTAGTTTTGGTACCACGGGCTCTCTCTAATTCAATCACTTTTGTCCTATTTAAAGATTTGGTAGCAGAAAGAAAAATGTAATTATCATTCAAACAAGATAGGACATCAGATTTACATGTATTTATTTATAAACTTATATTTCTATATATTGTCATGTATGTCAAATTGAGGTTTGAGAGTTCTGTCCCTGGCATATGGCAGGCTGGAAATTCACACTGTACCTCCACTGGCAACAATCGAAAAGATTAAATTAGAAAAAAATCCTAGGGACTGGAGAGACTGTTCAGTGGTTAGCCAATTAGAATTTGCTTATTTTCGTGTGTGTGTGTGTGTGTGTGTGTGTGTGTCTGTGTGTGTGTGCACGAGCATGCATGCGAACATACACTTGTATGAATTCTTGTGCAATGAGTACATAGAGCAGCTTGAAGAGGGCAGGAGAAGGCATTACGGTTCCCTGAAACTGAAGGTTCAGGAATTTATGAGCAGCCCTATGGTTGCTGGGAATTCAGGACCCAAGTTCTCCGCAAGAGCAGCCATTGCCCTTAACCATTGAGCCATCTCTCCTGCCACATTAAAGAGAAATGAACACATTTATTTTATTTATGTATTTGTTTGGGTGGGTGGGTGGGTGGGTGGGTGTGCATGCATATGACTTTGGATGTCTGTGGAAGCCAGAAGAAGATATTGGATCCCCTGTACCCGAAGCTGTAAGCAGGTGTAAGCTTTCTGACACAGATGCAGAGATCTAAACTCAAGCCCTCTGGAAAAGCAGCAAACTCTTAATTGCTGAGTCATCTCTCCAGCCCCCTTAACTCTTTTTTTAAATTGAATTTATTCCTTGATAATTTCATCATGTATATAATGCATACTGATCCCGCTTGTCCTCTATCCTCTCCTGTGCGTGCCCTTCCCACTCCATCAACCTGCCTTCCTCAGTCCCCTTCCTGTTTGCATGCTACGGCATGCTCTTTCATATAGCTATCTGTGCGACCTGGCTTCTTTGCTGGACTGGAAGTACAGGAACATAGAAGCCGCAAGGGTCTGTTTTATTTTTGTCATCTTCCATAATACCTGGCAAGACACGTGAATGCTTATTTGCGCTCGGCAAACGTCTGCTGAATCTGAAAATAGGGCATAGGGATGCTTTTCTTGCTCATGACAGAAGGCTTCTTGGATGATAGCTTGGGGCCATTTCCAGCTTTTACATGGATGATTGTGGAGCACTGGTGGGGAATGCTGGATATAGTAAACGGGGGTGGGAGGGGAATGACTCAAGCTATTTACCCATTAACAGAGAGAGGAAAAGAAGAATACCTGGAGAGATCAGAGCCCATTTGGAGGCAGAGATGAAGAGAAAAACTGATGGTATGAGAGTGGAAGGAGCTGGCCAGGAGCACACATGTTATTCACGTCTAGTGATGAGGAAAAAGTTCTTTTCTTAAATGCTTTTATAAAAGACCACACATCCCCACATACAGCTGGTGTGATTTGAACCTGATCTTGAGAGATTCCCTGAGGACATGAACCAGAAGGTGAGCTGACTTTTTAAAAATACAGTTAACCATCCCCCAAGCACAACTTTAAGTAGAAGAAGACAGATGCAGAACATTACATACTGACTGGTGCTGCTCGTATGGAGTTCAAAACCAAGCAAAACGAATTTGTGGTTTTAGAAGTCAAAATGGAGTTAGCCTTGGAAGGTGCTGACCCACAACTGGAACAGAGAGCCTCCTGAGGCTTGGGGAACATTCGATATTTAGATCTGAATGGTGGTGAAAAGTTATATCACAATTACTTAAAAAAGCAAAAATGGCCAGACAGCAGTGGCACATGCCCTTAATCCTAGCACTCTATAGGCAGTGGAAGGCAGATCTCTGAGTTTAAGGGCAGCCTGGTTTACAGAATGGGTTCCAGGATAGCAAAGGATACACAGAGAAACTCTGTCTTAAAAAAAAAATGGTGGGAAGATTGGTCAGTTGATAAAGTGTTTGCCTCACAAGACAGAGGACTTGATTTTAAGCACCTTAGTCTGATGTGGTGGTATGTGGTGTGTGCTTATAATCCCAACACTGGAGATTCAGAGAAGGCTAGGTTTCTAGGGCTAGCTTGCCAACTAACCTAGCCTACTTGGTGAGTTTCAGGATAGGCGAGAAGCCCCATCTAAAAAGATAGAACAAAACAAAACAAAACAACCAAACAACAACAACAACAAAATAAGTACACCTGTGCCCATATGCATGCATACACACAATCACCTGCACACAATCATGAGTGCGTGCACACACACACACACACACACACACACACACAACATTTTCTCTGCCTTTTGGCTAAAATCAAGTATAAAGAAGAATAGAGGGTTGGAGAGATGGTTCAGTGGTTAAGAGCACTGACTGCTCTTCCAAAGGTCCTGAGTTCAAATCCCAGTAATCACATGGTGCCTCACAACCCTCCGTAATGAGATCTGATGCCCTCTTCTGGGGTGTCTGAAGACAGCTACAGTGTACTTACATATAATAAATAAATAAATAAATAAATCTTTAAAAAAGAAGAAGAAGAATAGAGGAGGAAGAAGAGGAGGAGGAGGAAGAAAAGAAAGAGGAGGAGGAGGAAGATGTAGCAGCAGTGGGCACGGTCATACACACCTGCAATCCTAGCACTTGAGACATGGAGACAGAGAACTGTGGGTTTATGACTTGCCTTTGCTATACAGGAGTTTCAGGTCAACCTGGGCTAGAGTGAGAGGCTGGCCTTTAATCCTAGCACTCAGAAGGCAGAGGCAGGTGGATCTCTGTGAGTTTGAGGTCAGCCTTGTCTACAGAGCAAGTTTCAGGACAGTCATGACTATGTAGAGAGAGACCCTGTCTCCAAAAGTAAAATAAACAAGTCAAAAGAAATCCTGTTGTGCCTTCACTGGCTGACAAGCAGGTACCTGGCAGATCGAAGCTGGGCAGCATGCTTCCTGTGAAAATCAGACACACGTTTTAAAATCCCAGCGTTCTCTCTGGGAACCTGTGACCAGATGGTTCTCATAAATAATGCATCAAAATATGGTGAGGACTAGGAGGATTCACAATATGTGACAAAGAGAAAACAACCAATGATCACATGGCTGACTCTTCCTGACTTTCGTTGCTATTTTTTCGGAAGCGTCCAGATCACCCACTGGAAACAGCCACACAATAAGAGTGGAGTCAGCCAGCACACATGAGGAGACTCGGGCTGCAGAACCTTGAATAACTCAGCCATTCTGGAAATCTGATGCTCCCTTCGTTAGACGGAAAAATATTTTATCTGGTCGAAGATATAGAGCATGATCTAAGACTCTTTCCAGCTCTTAAATGTTCTGGCTTATGGGAACTGAAACTAGGAAGAACAATTGTGGTTAAGGTGTTCATATTATTGGAGTGGGGTGGGGGGAAATAGGCACTCCTGAGATCTGTAATAAAAGCCAACAAGCAATGTGGGGGGGGATACCAAATATTAAAGACTCAGAAAACATCTTTCTAAATATTCTGAGTTACAGGAGACCATTTGCTGTTGTTCCTTGGACATTGCCTTAGCGCCTAGCAAGGACTTTACTTAGCTATGCGCAGAAAGGAGGAAGGGAGGGAGGAAGAAAGAAATGAATTAAAAGAAGAGAAAGGAGGGTTATGATGTAGTTCAGTTGGTAGAATGCTTGCCTAGCATGCAGAAAGCCCTGGGTTCTATCATAGCACCACATAAACCTACCATATTTAGTAAGTGCCTATAATCCCAGCACTCAAGAGGTAAAGTCAGGAGAATCTAGAGTTCGAAGTCACCATTGGCTACATAGTGAGTTTGAGGCCAGCCTGGATTATAGGAACTCCTATTTCAAAAAGTAGGAAAAAGGAAGGAGCTGAAGAATTAGTTCAGCAGTTCAGAGAATGTGCTGCTCTTCCAGAGGACATAAACTAAATTCCCATGGCAACCATGCTACGTGGTTCAGAGCTGCTTGTAACTCTAGGGGATCTGACACTGTTGGCCTCTTTGGCCACCTTTACTCGAATGAGCATACCCCACCACCACCACCACCACACACATACACTTAATTAAAAATAATACAAGTATGCACTTTTTAGAAAGCTGAGAGAAGACTGGAGAGATTGTTCAGGGGGAAAATTGCCAAGACTGGGGACCAGGGATCCCCATGACAGAAGGAAAGAACTGACTCCTGAAAGATGTCCTCTGGTCTCTACATGTGTACTGTAGCATGCACAGTCTCTCTCTCTCTCTCTCTCTCTCTCTCTCTCTCTCTCTCTCTCTCTCACACACACACACACACACACACACACACATGAATACACATGAATACACACAAAACACACACACATGTACACACATACATGCAATTAATTAACATTAAAAAGGCAAAATGAGTGGAGGAAAAAATGGGGGAATAATTTTAGTTTTCAGCTTTCCCTTTATGGCTCACATCTATGGAGAGTAAGCCCACTGTGAGAAGAAAAGAGATATTTTGTACAATATGGAGCAGTGAGGGAGCTCTATTTGGTTCAAATCCATGTAGAAGGTCAAACACCCAGGACCATCCCCGCTTTCAGCACCAACCAGGGAGAATCATCTCCATTTTTCCTAAAGTCACAGGACTGGAAGAAGACTGAGTCAAAAGCCAGCCTTAGCCTTCCAGCTGCCTTAGTCCCACTGTAGCATGCTGCCCCTGGTGGTTCCTCATGGAATGGCCTGAACTCTGTGGAAGAGGCAGGAAGGACATTCACTGGGCTGTGTTTTAAAAGCATTTATAGAAGCAGAAAGCTACTGGAAACTGAAATCACACATCTAAGTGGCTGTGTGATCTTGGGAAGTCTTTGAATTCTCTGAGCTGCAATTTCCTCCACTGAAGTAGCACCTCTCACTGTTACTGAAGTAGAGAGCAATGGAAAGAACTGCATCTGCATACACACATGCATACCACACACACACACACACACACACACACACACACATACACACACACACACACACACACACACGAGCACACATGCACACCACACACACACATACACACACGTGCGCACACACTCACACATGCACACCACACGCAAAATAAATAAACTAAAAGAAACTGGAAGTTCAGGAAGATGGCTTAGTGGGTAAGAGCTGGCTGCAATAGTGTGAGCCTGTGATCCAGAATTCCTATGGTGAGAGAAGTAGGGCTAGGAGAATCACCCAAAAGCTTACCCTGAGCTAGTCTGGGCTATGCACTACAGCAGGACAAGCAGGAGAGACCCTGCCTCAAAAGGGTGGCATTGGAGAAATGACTCCCTGAAACTTGTCCCCTGAACTGGACACACACTGCAGTGGCATGCATGTGTCTGTATGTACACAGATATGCATGAAAAATAATAAATTTAGAACACTTTTTAAGATTGGAGAACGGCAGATATGCTTAGTGAGTACAAAACGAAAGCACTCTGTGCATCTGTGCATGATAGCGGCTGAGCACAGATGCTGTCCACATAACCCAATGACCCTGTAACAGCAATGTCCTTTGTTACAGCAATCCAACATGATTACTATGAATAGAAAACCCCCTAATGAGTGGATAGTGGTTGTAAAAAGAACCTCTCAGCCAAATCTCTGGATCTCCCTTCACATTTTGAATGATCAATCTTTGAAAATATGTGAACTCAATGGATAAAGTCCATTTCTTACTGTTCTTCAATTTGTGATTTCCTGATTATAAGTGAAGCTTAGCCACTTTTTCTCTCTGTCATGAAAATATGAATGCCAATGCTTTAGGGAAGACTGGCGGGCATGCCCACTGGTATGCAAACATGCCTACCACACACAGGACCACACACACTTACAAAAATAAATAAAAAGAAAGGAAAATGGAGCCAGCAAGATGGCCCCATGGGTAAAAGTACTAGCCATGTAAACTTGACAAACTTAAAATCTATTTCGTAAAATTTTAAGGGAAGATACTTTTAAAAACTTACCTATATATATTTTATGTGTGTGCTTGAGTGTGCGTGCACCACGTGCATGCAGGCTAGAAGTGTGACTCGGATCCTCCAGAGCTGCAGTTACAGCCAGTTGTGAGCTGCCCATGTGGGTTCTCTGCAACAGAAGAGCATGTTCTTGCCTGCTGAGCCACCTCCCCAACCCCACTGCAGAGACTTTTAAAAGCAGAAATCCTAATACCTCCTTCAAAAAAGATGCTCATGCATAGAGGTACATAGAGGCAGGAGCAACCTTTTCACTGTAGCCTCCATGGACAGGCGAGATCAGAGAAACTGCAAATGCAAATCATGCCAAACCTTAATTATTGAAATGTAGTAGAGTGCCAACAAGAGAGAAAAAAAAAAGTTGCAGAACCGCGTGGACAATATAACACAATGTAAAAGTGAAAAAGTAAAACTACATTTTTACATGCATATCTATACATGCAAGTAATATGCAAATAAATTAATTGCAAGTTATATAAACCAATAATAACTTATATTAGGGGAAGGAAACCATCTGAACACATGGCAAAGGGAGGCCTTGTTATTTCTCTATTGTCTGAATGTTTAAGTATTATTTTAATTTACATGTATGCATATATGTAAACATATGCCAAGTGTGTATATGCAGGCCAGAAAAGGGCATTAGATTTTCTAGAGCTGGAGTTACAGGAGGTTGTGAACATGTGTGCTGGAAAGTGAAGAGCATATTATGCTCTGAACTGCTAAATCATCTCTCTGGCCTCTGTCTAAATCTTTAAAACAAGAATATATTTGTGAATTACTTGGCCTATGAAATTTAAAATATAAGAAATGAATAAGGACTAAGGATGGAAGTCAATGGTAGAGCCCTTGTAGAGCATGTGTGAGCATATGTTTGATACATAGCAACACAAAAAAAGAGTGCTTTGTAGGCATGGTGTCATATTCTTATAATCACAAGGCCGAAGCAAGGCAATCTCAAGTCCTAGACCAGCCTGGTTTACAGAGTGGAACTCTAATGAAAATGAGCAAGCAAGCAAATGATACTGAACCTTAAGCTATAAAGTCTAAAGCAGATGGGGCTGGAAAGATGCTAAGCAGTTAGAGCTCTGGATACTCTTGTAAAGCAGGATTTCCAGCACCCACCTGGCAGCTCAAAACTGCCTGTAGCTCCTGTTCCAGAGGATCTGATGCCCTCTTCTGATCTCTGTGGGCACTGGGAACACATGTGCTGCACAAATATTATGCAGGCCAAGAATCTATATACATAAAAAATTAAAAACTTTTCACAAAAAAAAATCTAAAACAAAGGGTATTATTTCTATTCAAGGAACAACATATAAGTTATAGAAATGCTTTGGATTTTCTAAAATTACAAAGTAAGAGTGAGTCCAGCTGCCAGGCCTGGACTTTGATTCCAGTACTGGGGAGGCTGAGGCAGAGTATGTGAATTTACAAAATGGTCTACATAATGAGTTCCAAGCTAATCATGGCTATGCAATAAGACCCTGTCAAAAGAAAAACCAAAAACCAAAAAAAAAAAAAAAAAAAAGGCATCCAGCTACTGCTTGAATTGAGATTATAACCTGTCATTTAATTGTGAAAACGTAGTTAAGAATCAAAGTCAACCAAAAACATATGGATATTTGACATTAGGTAGAAATTGACTGATTTTCATTTTCCTATTTTTGTTAAGCTAGAAAATACACAGAGTTTGAGGCTTGTCTTTTATGTCATTGGTTTCTAGTTACTTAAATAATTGATGTGTCCTTTATTAATATTTTACACTGACCAGGATTGGCAAGATGTATCATTGTAAAAGTGCTTGTCATGCAAGTTTGGAGACCCAACTTCAGTCACCAGACTCCACATAAAAAGGTAGACAGAGAGAGCTGACTCCTGAAAGTTGACCTCTGACCTCCAAACTCAGTGGCACAATTCCCACACACATGCATCCTACAATCAAGCAACCTCGAGCTCGAGCACACACACACACACACACACACACACACACACACGCACACGCACACGCACACGCACACACGCACGCACGCACACACACACATGCACGCACGCACACACACACGCACGCACGCACGCACACACACACGCACGCACGCACACACACACACGTGCACGCACGCACGCACGCACGCACACACGCACGCACACACACACGCACACACGCGCACGCACGCGCGCACACACACACACACACACACACACACACACACATTTTACCTTGACCAGAATCACTTCAATGAGATGGACCATCTGTCTCTGCATGGTTTTTATCCTCTTATTACAAAATACCATATGTTTAAAGTAGAAAGAGGGTAAGCATAGCAAGTTATAAAGGAGCAATGCAATCCTATCATCAGTTTGAATTTGCAGGAACCCCCCATTTTACATATGGAAATTCATGGAGTTTAGGTTAATACTGTACAGTTTGTGCCCTTGCTTTTTTTCAATTTATATTTTATTACAAGCATTTCTATATATCATCAAAGACCCTTTTGTGATATGTGTGTATATGTGTATAAGTGGTGTCTGGATGTGTGCCCGTGTGTGGGGTATACTACCCCATGCAAACACAATGTAGACCTCAGAGGTTAATGACTGGTTTCTTCTTGAGGCTCCTTTCCGTGACATTTTTTTTTTTGAGACAAGGTCTCATCAGTCACACTGATTAGCAGAGCAGAAAACCTGGTGAAACAGGCTTGAAAAAAAAATATATATTCATCAGTGTGTGCTACACGGCATGTTGCAAGGTCAGGGAGAACTTACTGCAACTGGTTCTCTCCTTCCTTGGGGATTGAACTTAGATCATTAGAACCATTACCCACTGAGTCTTCTTGCTGCAACTTTTTATTACTTTGTTTTGTTTTGTTGATACAGGATGTCACGTAGCCCAGGCTTGCCTTGGACTGTAGCCCAAAATGGGTTGAGCTAGTACTGGGATTATGAGGTGTTGGGTATGGAACCCAGGGCTTCAAGCATGCTAGGCAATCACCCTACCAACTAAGCTACGTTCCTAGCTGGAGACTGGTTCTTCAGGATGCAACCTGTTTTGGAAAATATCCAGTTTCCTCTCTTTTCTAGTATCTGCCTGTCTGATGTCCCTTATAGGCAAAGGATTCTTCCACAGACCATCTAAACAAAAGTCATATATGACGTTGATGAAAACATTCATACGTATGTATGATTTATAAATCTGAAGTTCACGGTGAAAGAAAAAAAGACTTGTGAGAGAGACTCCTCTGAGTGACGTCTATGTACAGGAGAAGGTCCCGCTGTGGCTAGGTGCAGAGAGATAGCATGGCATGGCTTAGAGGTATCAGCTCATATACAGACTACAGAGAAACCCTGTCTCAGGACACCAGGAGTGATTTACCATTGTTCCCATCAAGGTCTTAGCATTTGAATATTAGAAAACCACTGATACCGTCTTTCTCCTTCCATTTCTTAGAACAGTTTGTACATGCGTGGGATGTGAACAGGAGAAATGATCCACGATGACACCTTCTATGTCTCAAATGAGAACCATCCACTAGCACCCATGTTTGCTAGAATCATGAGTCAACCATGTTCACAATAAGTGGCAAGCAACCCATTTCCATTTTCTTATAAAATAACGAGACACCTAGTGGTCACAACATGAAATGCATATCTGGAAAATAAAGATTCAGTTACTATCCGGGCAAATACTCACCGCCCCAATGTTTAATCTGACAAAAGTAATTACCTACTTCTTGATGCGCCAGGGTATTTTGTATCCCAGGTTGCTCTCAAACTAGTTAAATGTGACTTTGAACTTTTAATCCTCTTGCCTCTATCCCCTGAGTGCTGGGATTACAAGGATGTGCTACCATGGTCAGTTTATGTGATGCTAGGTATGGAACTCAGGGCTTCCTGATCACTAGACAAGCACTCTGCTAACTGTGAGACATCCCAAGTTTCCAAATGGATTGTTGTTAGAGAACCTAGAGCCAGGATCAGACCAATCACTGAGCCATGTTAGATAAGCATAAGACACTTTGTTTATTATATTTCACAGCACTCCATAGTTTTCAAAGACCTTTCAACACTGCACCTCTTTTCTGTACAATAAATACAACAAAGCTGGAGATAGCAATCAGCGGGAAGCACTTGCGGTTCTTGCATTACATCAGAGCTCAGTTCCTCGCACCCACATCAGGTGGCTCACAGCTGCTGTATTTGGCTCCAGAGATCTAATACCCTATTCTGAACTTGACAGGCACCTGCACACGTGTGACATGTACACACAGAAACATACACACCTGCACCTGCACCTGCACACATGCAGCATATACACACAGATACATACACATTTTTTAAAAATTAAAATTAGAAGCTGGACAGTGGTGGCACACACCTTTAATCCCAGCACTTGGGAGGCAGAGGCAAGTGGATTTCTGAGTTCGAGGCCAGCCTGGTCTACAGAGTGAGTTCCAGGACAGCCAGGGCTACACGGAAAAACCCTGTCTCAAAAAAAACAAAACAAGAAAAAATTAAAATTAGATAGATACAATAGTATTTCCTTATAGGTTGAAGCTTCCCCAAGGGAAGAGGTCACAGCACGCTCCCCCAAAACTGGCTCTGTGTCCAGTACATAAAGACTAGGTGCTGGGTAATAGTTTGATGAATAGGGAGCTGGAAAACTGGCTCAGTAGAAAGAGCACTGACTGCTCTTGCAAAGGACCTAGGTTTCATTTCCAGCACCTACATGGAAGTTCACAGCTGTAACTCCAGTCTAGGGTAACTGACATCCTCTGCTGGCTTCTGTGAGCGCTCAGTGCAGGCAGCACACAGATATACATGTAGGGAAAACACCTATGTACATAAAAGTAAATAAATATATATTTTTAAGTTTTATGAGTTGAACTGACTGAGCAGCTAGCTACCCTAAAAAGCAGGACAGTTTCTCACCTTTCTTCTATATGAGGAGGCAAAAGATCACAGAATAGAAAGAATTGCCTTTTAGGTAAACAATGATCCACTATGACCCATATCCTGCGTGGCTTGACTTTTGCCATATCCAAACAGACCATGTAGGAAAGCCATTGGCCTTCATCTATTTTGTTTTGCTTCTCAAGATTTATTTCAT
>JADRCD010227656.1:27885-45131 GCA_019843815.1 Montemys delectorum
GTGTGTGTGTGTGTGTGTTGAGTGCAGTCCCCTCAGGGGCAGAGGAGGGCATCAGAACCCTTGCAGCTGGAGTTACAGGAGGTTTTGAGCTGCCCAATGTGGGTATTGGGAACTGAAGTCTACTCCTCTGAAAGAGCAGCAAGCACTCTTAACTGCTGAGCCTTCTCTATAGATCAATGGTTCTCAACTCCCCTCATGATGTGACTCCCCTGTAATACAGTTCCTCATGTTGTAGTAAGCCCCAATCAAAAATTTGTTTTCATTGCTATTTATAATTTGCTAATGCTATGAATCGCAATGTAAATACCTGTGTTTTCTGATAGTCTTTGGTGACCTCTGTGAAAACGTTGTCTGACCCTCCAGGGGGGTCTCAATCCACAGGTCTAGAGCCACTACTCTAGATCCCCTTCTTTTGTTTCAATTTAGCAGCCATGTCTTAACTCCATGATTAGGGACCCTCCAGAAGATCATGTCTATGTTAGAATGGCTAACACTTGACCTAAGCAGGGCTCTGGAGGGAATTCCTCCTCTGAAGAGCTTCCATGTTAAATGAGTCAGGCCCACCCTCCATGTTCATCTTGTGATGAACTCCTAGTCTTAAAGATCACATGCTCAGCCTGGAACCCAGAGCACAGACAGAACATTATGCTTACATTCCCCCGGCTTTGCCAAAGGACTCATAATCCCAAGTTGTCTTTGGCCAGGCTTTGTTTTTGGAAAGCACTTTAGGAAAAGGCCCTCCCTCATCACTCACATGGAGCAAAGCCAACACACCCTGAGCCAGTGTTTCTCAGACTGGGAGTCACAGACTCCTGAGTGCCCCACGGATGGGTTCTTGGGTCTAGAAGTTATCTACAGGCATTTGTGATTTCAGGTTTCCTCTATGGCCATGTACAGCTAAGATAAACATTTTCTGGATGACCTGGCTAACCACTTCATACATGTGTGTATGTGCAACATTGAGGACTGAGCACAGGACCTTGTGTTATAGTAAGCACATGTGCTACCACTGAGCTACACCACAAGCCCATTCATAAGTGGATCTTGAAATAAGATCGCACTGTTTCAAAGTAACTAAGACATCCTGGGGACTGGAGACAGAGCTCAGTTGGTGGAGTGCTTGCCTAGCTAACATGTATAGAGCCCTGCTTCCATTCCCAGTACCGCATACTGAGCATGGTAGTGCAGGCCTATAACTCCTGTACTAGGCAGAGGGAAGCAGGGCTATCATTCAGGGTCAGCTCTGGCTACAGACTGAGTTTGAAACCAGCCTGGGATGCATGAGAGTCTTAAAACAAAACAAAAACAAAACCAGAAAACATGCCCACGTACTCAGAGATTGTTGTAGGTAGGGTTCAGACCCCTGAGCAAACACAGATGCCAACTTCATCAGACCAGCAGTGTCTGCTTGCAAAGAGCCATCACCTTCAGGCTTATTCTCATTCCCTCGTGTGAGGAGGAGGAAGGGAGGGTGCTATATTCTCACCTGAGATTTCAACCACGCCTCCCAGCCATTTGTCTGCCATTCTGTTCAGTTGCACATGGCTGGAGTCTTGGAGGGCTGGGGAATTTTAATGGAAGGGCCGGCCTCTGTCTGCCTGGCTATGAAGAAACTTTGATTTGGCATTAGCATTTTATGAGAAGGGGGTAGATGTTGTTATGTATTCCCTCCCTAGGAAATAATTCTCAAACCAGAGATCAACTAAAATTATAAGTGATTTTTTTTTACTAAGATATAACTCACGTTATCAAATTTATCCTTTGAATGTCCATCCTATTTTGAGTATTGTCATGAGCTTGTGCAATCCTCACTACTATATAATTACAGAACATTTTCACCCCCACCCCCACCTTCACCACTGAAAACCTTCTCATATCCGTTAACAGTCTTTGTCCAGTCTCCTCTCCAGTCCCTGGAAATCACTAGTCTACTTTCTATCCCTTTGGGTTAGACTGCTCTGAACATTCCATACAAACGGAATCTCAAGATAAGCTATGTCTGGCTTCCTTCATTTAAAACAGTTCCAAGATACATCCATATTATAACATCAGCATTCCTTAAATTTATTTTGGTGTGTGTGTGTGTGTGTGTGTGTGTGTGTGTGTGTGTGTGTGTCGCATGTATGCAGGTTCTTGTGGATATCAGAAGAAAGTGTCAGATTCCCAAAAGGTGGAGTTACAGGCAGTTGTGAGCTACCCAATGTAGGTGATGGGAACCAACTTGGGTCCTCTGCAGAAGCAGTACACTCTCTTGAAGCAGTATACTCTCTTGACTGCTGAGCCGTCTTAACTCCCCTCCCTTGGTTCATTTTTTTTTTTTTTTTTTAATGGCTGAGTGATTTTCCCATTGCTCTCACTGCCAATCTGCACATCTAAGTGGTTTTTCCTTCCCGTCCACTAGGAAGAACACTGCTACACGAAGGTTGTGGTTCTAACATGTGAAACCAAGTTATTCGAGTCTTCAAATATGTTCTTGGGTCCTTGACTTCTCAAATTTGAGGAATACTGACCCAGGCTCACCCTCTACTCAGTCAGTGAAGAAATTGCCAGATCCCACTCACAGACTGATGGGAGTGTCTGTGACTAGACCGGGAACACAAGCTTGATGGTTTTGTTTCTGAAGTTCCAAGAAGCCATGCATGCAAGGCTGGGTGACACTCAAGGACAGGGGTCAACAGTGGGTCCCTTCCTCTGTTTCTCTCTATCTTAATTTTTGAGATGGAGTCTCTTGCTGAACTTGTAGCTTCCTGATTCACTCAGACTAGCTGACTGTCAAACCCCCAATATCACTGCATCCCTACCTTCCCAGCACTGGGATGGCAGCTGTGTGCCACCCAGCCTAGCTTTTTTATGTGGCTTTTGGGAATCTGAACTTAATTAACTCCTTAGGCTTGAGCAGCAAGCATTTGACTGACTGAGCCATCTCATAGCACCCAGCCTCCATCCATTTTGCCATTTTTTCTTATTTGCAAAGAATGGACCTCTTAATATAGGGCTTTCTTAAGTCCTCTGGTTATGTGGAGGGCCACCAGGTAGCAGCGTGGTTAACACTTAATTAGGGAGACACGTTTGTTGATTTAACCAGATGCAGTGTTTAATTCTCCTTACTCCTGGCCTGAATATCAATAATAATCCCTGGGGCTGAAAGCCAGTAGAATCACCTGGCCAAACATCCCCATTCAGCCACTTTTCCCAGAGTGGCCTCCCAGTGGAGCCATAGGAACAAACAAAGCTGTTGACCCAGTTTGAAGGCCTGGAAAATCACGTGAATCACTGGGACAACAGAGCAAAGTGTCAGGCCCCTGAGAAACCAGACGCACAGTTTTCCAGTGCCCTTTGTGTCCCTCTAGGATGGAACTGGGAGCCCCAGGGTGGCCTGTCATTTTTCACCAGCTGCTCCTCTGAAGGGTTTCTGAGTCCTCGGCCCCATGACTGGAGCAGCAGGAACTCGCTTCTGTTTTCTTTCCAGCAGGCTGCACACACAGCAGTCTGGAGAGGTTGGCTCCAGCTATAGGAACCAAAGCAACACGGGAAACGAAGAGGATGAGGTAGAGTGTAGTTTGGAGCAAGGCCACAGTCTCTCTCTGGGAAGAACAAGTTGAAGAAACGCCAAACGATTTAAACTGAAAATGGGACATCCAAAAGCAATATTTTAAAATCAAACTGACATTAGCAAAGTGGGGCATTGCAAAAAAAGGGGACCACCCCAAACTACTTCAGAGTCTCTTGTGAGTTTCTGAAGATGATCTACCTAAATTATACACAGAGCTGGGGAAATGTGGTCAGAAAAGTAGTGCAGGGGCTGGAGAGATGGCTCAGCGGTTAAGAGTACTGACTGATCTTCCAGAAGTTCTAAGTTCAATTCCCAGCAACCTCATGGTAAGCTCACAACCCTCTGTAATGGGATCCGATGCCCTCTTCTAGTGTGTGTCCGAAGACAGCTTCAATGTACTCGTATAAATAAAGTAAACAAATCTCTAAAAAATGAAATAAGACAAAGCTTGTGAAGAAATTGAGCATCTAAAAAAGAAAAAGAAAAAACAAAGAAAAGTAGTACAACTGTTAAGAAAGAAAAAGAGAAAAACGAAAAGTAGTGCAGGTACAACTGCTAAGTGTGGTAGGTAGCTTGCTGCCTAGATGTTGGAAATAATAGCTGAAGCCCTGTTGGTCCCCAAGTAACACTTCCCATAGAAACAAAGCACATGTGGGGAAGAACGACCGAGTTCGTTTGTTTTCCATTGCTGTAACAGAATACCAGAGACGGTGCCACTTATAAAGCAAATGGATTGATTCAGTTCATCATTTTGGAGGCAGGGAAGTTCAAGATCAGGTTGCCGCCTCTGGCAAGGTTCTCCTTCTGTGTCATGAACTGGTGCATCAGGAAGCAAAAGTGCGTAAGAGTGTCCAGTGTGCACCTAGGGAGTAGAGGACAGGGATAGAGGCAGCCTGATACTAGCTTGCTCTTGCTATCACTAACCCAGTCTTACAAGCATGAGAGTTCACTCCTGAGAGAAAGGCTTTCCTCCATCACCTCTGAATGGCCCCTTCACCTGTCAACACTGTCACTAGAGGTGTTAGAAGCAGAGCCTGGGCTCCAGAAGCCCTAACAAGCTAGGCCGGGCCACTCGCCCACAGTCGTCCAACTCATAAGGCAGTGGTGAGAGTCAGAGAAAGACTTATTCAAAAGTGGCCTGTGTCGGGAAGAGGAACTACTTAGAGACATCTATTGACCTCCAAGTGCATCTTTGGGATCCTGACCTGATTTTAAATAGAAGACCAGAGGTGTACGTAGCTAAGTAATCCTGAGCAAGATGTGCTCCTCCTGTTGACCCACCACTGTCTCAGCTCCAGTCTCTTCTGTAAGCTGTCAGAACGATGTGGAATATTCTCCTGGAGTCAAGTCTTCATTCATTGCTATGTTCACCCCACCCCTCACTCCCAACCCTCTGGCTAGCACCAGGCTTCAGCCTTTTTCTTCTCCCAGCATGAGGCTCCTGTGGAAATTCCACATTCCTGGGATCCACGGTTTGATGATTAAAGGGAGGGGCATACAAAGTGTCTCTTCAGAACACTTTCCCTGAACTGCTAAGATTGGTCATCGGGTAAAGGAGCTTGCCACACAAACCTGGTGACCTGAGTTCAATTCCTGGAACCCACGTAAAAGTGGAAGGAGAGAATGGACTGCACAAAGCTGTCCTCTGACCTCCGCATGAGCGCATGGCACAGTTCCCCATCATGCATGTATACACATATAAGCGTGTGCAGGCACACACACACACACACACACACACACCGAGGGTCTTCTTACATAGCCCAGACTAGCCTTGAACTCGAGGTCCCCTTTCTCTAACTCCTTCGTGCTGGAATTGCAGGCATGTGTCTATACACCTAGCTGTAACTTTAATTTTTTTCAAATCCTATTTTTAATGATGATTCTTAAATGATTTAATCTTTCTTGTAGCCCACCACCCACTAAAGGTAGTGGAAAAGAAAGAATATGGGGGAAGTAGACCTGTTTATAAAGGTTCTTTGGAGCAACTCCTATCTGTGTTGTCTGGAAATCCATCCGTTCAGTTCACAGGTTAGCAGGTAGCAGCAGCTCAATCCACTTGCAAATACCAGCAGTCCAGTTTGGTAGAGTTGGGTTAGCAACAGCAGTGACATGACCTAGCAGAGACAGCTAGGCCTCAGCCTCGGCTGGAGTCAGCAAGAGGGACCAATAGGAATACCAGGAGAAGTTCTTGGCTGTGCCTCTCTCAGGGAAGCAGACTAGTGAAGACGCAAGACCAACTAGCATTGCATAGCTAGCTGTACCAGCAAGCCAAGGTCTGTCTTCGTCACTCCATGGAGTCTTATTTATACCTCCAAACATCACGTGTCCTCCATGTGCCTTGCCTTAGTGCCGGACTTGCCTCAGCACGTGCATCCAATTAGCCTAAGTCTGCAAAAGCAGCGAGAAACTGCAGCACATCACCAGACTTTTTGGGTGCATTTCTCTCTATGGAGTCCTGAAAAACGCATCTCTACTATGCAGTGTACGGTGGACCAATACATGTGTGTCGTTAGCAAAGAATCCTTCATTGAGTGTCCTTTCATGTGCTTGCTTTAGCAGAATATCCTCTCTCCTGTGTCTGCTTCAGTGAAACGTCTCTTCACTTGTCTGCCTTAGCCTTTCACACCTGTGTCCACATTAACAAAATGTTCCTTCAAGTGTTTGCCCCAGCAAAACACTATCTGACCGACTTTCCAAAGAACCCTTACATTTCTACTTCACCTAGCTTCCACTATAACTAGAACGGACACTGTCAGGGAGAGTCAGTTTCCACGGGTAACTCAGTCCAGGGGCGATTCAATTCGTATTCAGTGAGTGCTTTAAGCGATTACCAAATTCAACGGCAAATGAACTGTCTGTCCTTCCTGGTTGTAGAGGGTACATCTGTGCCTGGAATAGCTAGAGAAAGACAATAGAGTCAGCAGGTTTGGGGTCCGGTTCCTTCACTTCCCTTCCGACTTCCTCTCCCCTCGGTGCCTCCGCAGATCCGGCAGACAAGCCGCAGCAGCAGCTTTGCAAGGGGTGACTACTGCCCACCCTGGTGCCCTCAGTGCACATTGCTTCAGAGCTGCTGTCTCTGGGCTTGGGCCCAGCGCCAGCATTTGTCTTTGTCATCAAATCCCAGGGCTGCCCAGGGATTCTGAGTGCTTTACCCAGTCAGCAGGCCAGCCTCAGGCATGCACTTAGGGAGAAAACCCGAGGCTCTGGAAAGAAGATTCAGAATGAGATGGGAGAGATAAAGGAAGGGCAGAGCAAAGAGAAAGGAGAGACTCTTCAGTCTGACTCTATGTTGCTGACACCAGCAGTCAGTAAGGTGCCAGCAGCACTGCCTACTAGAACCTTCTGTGAAGACAGAAATGTCTTAAAACAATCACGCTGATACAGCAGCCGCACCTGGCTACTGAGCACTTGAAATGTAGGTAGCTAGCAAGGACATTTTTATTCTCTTGAATTTTGATTAATTCAAACTTAAATAGATACATATGACTAGTGCTTACTATGTTAGATCTATGAAAAAGTAGTAGAGTGTGCTGTGGGGTGAGATGGTGCCATTCAGAGAGCATGAGAATCTGAATTCAGTCTCCGGAACCCACGTGAAAAAAAGCTAGGCATAGTGATGCAGGCACATAATCTCAGCACTGGGGAGGCAGAGATCGGTAGGTCCTCAGGGCTCATTGGCCAGCTAGCCTAGCCTAATTAGTGAGCTCCAGCCTGATTAAAGAGGCTGTCTGATATCTGGGTTCAAATCTCAAGTCTCTTGGATTATTTTCTGTCAACATGGAGGTGCTTAACTTGTATGAACTTTTTGTACACAGCTCCAAGATGGGGCTGATAAGATCTACCTCATGGGAGTCATGAGTTGAGTAAGGAGAACGGAACCTCAGGTTGGGGACTAGCCATAGAGGTCTGGGAGAGGCACTGGCCTGGGGCCATGCACCTTTCCAAACACCAGAGAACCCTAGATGACCACCTACTTTGTTACGTTGTTGAATTTGCCTTAAACTTCTGACATTCGCAAATCCCTGTACTTTAGATTATTTATCATTATTAAAACTTTCCATTGTGTATATTACTTATACACAGTATTGTTACACAAGAACATTTTTTAAAAATAGATTTCTTTATTCTTATTTACATGTGTGTGCTTGCACATATGCATACAACTGCCCTTGGAGGCCAAAAGTCGACATCAGATCCCCACAAACTGGAGTTACAAATAATTGTGAATCACCAAACATGGATGCTGAACTCCGGTCCTCCACACGAGTAGGGCCTTGACTGCTGTGCCATCTCTCCAGCCCCAGTGACATCTTTATTCAGGCAATTGTTGCATGCTGAATATATCCCCATAGGTCCTGCTCCCCTTCTCCCTTGTTCTCCTAGGAAGTTTGGCTTCTACTATGATATCAAATATCCACGCATGATTTTAGGCATATTAAAGCTATATAAAATCTTCTATATATAATCTTCTATATTAAATCTAGGAACCACAAATGAAAGAATCCCATTACCCTTTCAGTTTTTACTTCAATATTTTGCTTTTATTCTGAGAAGGAAGCAAGGCAGACTTATGGATTTAATTTTGCAAGCAAGAAAACAGATCCAAAGCGGGGGAAAAAAAAAAAATCAAACAAATAAAAACCCAATTACCTCAATTTGTCCTGGTGAGCTACCAGGGGACAATTCTCCCTCTGTGGATCAAAGCCAAGGGTTACTCTATCCCAGCCTGGAGGACTGTCTTCAGACGTCAGTCCTGCTGCCCTTGGTTCTGTAGTCAGTCTGAAGAATAGTGTTTGCCCCTGCACTGACGCCAAGCGATTCACAAAATCAGCCACACCACTCTGCCTTGCTACCGGGGAGCCCCATCCTCTTTGCATCGAGCACTGCTCGGTCCTGCCACCTCCTCGTCCTCGTCCTCGTCCTCGTCCTCGTCCTCCTCCTCCTCGTCCTCCTCCTCCTCGTCCTCGTCCTCCTCCTCCTCGTCCTCCTCCTCGTCCTCCTCCTAGTCCTCCTCGTCCTCGTCCTCGTCCTCGTCCTCGTCCTCGTCCTCGTCCTCCTCCTCCTCCTCCTCCTTTCTGTGGCCTAATCGGTACTTGTTTGCCTGGAATTATTTCCACAACCCCTAGTGTTAATCTAGATCTTGGTATGTCTATTTGCCTCCATTTTCATGCCTATAATTATTTAATTGCCTTCTTTAATTCCTGTAAACAAGAAGTCTGTCATCTGAGAGCAGCTTAGCAACAGTCCAGGCAGACAATGAAAATCCAGCTAGGAAAACCACTTGCTTGTGGTGCACAACAGCGCCCCCTTTTGACCAAGGTATTCCAGTTTTAAGGGACCCAAACAAACTCAACAGTTTATTGAGGTGTAATTGTTGGACAGTTATAAATTTCACCAGTAACGGTGCAATTAGGTGTGTGTGTGTGTGTGTGTGTGTGTGTGTGTGTGTGTGTGCGTGCGCGCGCTCACGTGCACGATGCCTTCAAGAGTACACAGAGGCAAGAAGAGGTCTTGTCTGGTCCACCACTTTCTGCTTTATTCCCATCAGATAGATAGAATCTGTTAGTAAACTTGGAGGTAGGCTGGTGGCCAGTAAGCACACTGAATCCTCCTTTTTCTGCCCCACTCAAGCAATGTAGTTACAAGTTACTTAGCTTTTGACATGGGTGCTAGGGTTTGAACTCAGATCTTACAGCTTGCATGCAAGTGCTTTTATCCACTGAGCTATCTCCCAGGCTTCCAATGCTATCCCAGTCAACATAATACAAATTTCCTTCACAAAGAGCTTTCTAGTTCAGGATTTGGCTAATATGCATTGTTCAAAACCACGATAAAAGCCAACACTTCTAATGAGTCGACTCTAGTTCAGTTGGCAGAGTGCTTGCTTACCATGCATAAAGTCCCGGGTTCCATCCCTACCCCTGCATGAACTGGGAGCATTGGCACATACCTAGAATCCATACACTGGGACATGTCATCCTTGCCTACATAGCAAGTTTGAGGGCACTGTCCTAAGCAAATGGAAAAATTAAATAGATAAGTAAAAATAGCTTTGTCGAGATAGAGAGATGGCTCAGCGGTTAAGAGCACTGACTGCTCTTCCAGAGGTCCTGAGTTCAAATTCCAGCAACCACATGGTAGCTCACGACCATCTGTAATGGGATCCACATCTCTTCTGGTGTGTCTGAAGACAGATACAGTGTAGTCATATATATAAATAAAATCTAAAAACAAAACCAAAACCAATAGCTTTGTTGTTTTTATTAAAGCAATGCTTTTTTTTTTTCCTGAGACAGGGTTTCTCTGTGTAGCCTTGGCTGTCCTGGAACTCACTCTGTAGATCAGGCTGGCCTTGAACTCAGAAATCTGCCTGCCTCTGCCTCCCAAGTGCTGGGATTAAAGGTGTGCGCCACCATCGCCCGGCAAGGATTTATTAATTTATTTTATGTATATGAGTACACTGTAGCTGTACAGATGGTTTTGAGCCACCATGTGGTTGCTGGGATTTGAACTCAGGACCTTCAGAAGAATAGTCAGTGCTCTTACCCGCTGAGCCATCTCTCCAGCCCCAGCAATGCTCTTTTTAAGAAAAACAAATCTCTTCTTTAAAAGGGAGGTGGTAAGGATATAGGGTGCTTGCCTAGCAGCACTGAAAAGGAGTAACTAAAGCTTGGGACCTGTGCTGGCCAGGTAGGAGAATTATAAGCCTGAAAATCCAGCACAAGCTTGCCCACATAGGCCTGGGAATGAGCAAGCAAGCTGTTGAACATTCTGGGAACTAGCAGGCCAAGAAGAGATAGATAGAACATGTCTGGGTGGGCTCAGGCAAACAGGGACCTGTCTGGGCAAGATGACCCAACTGAATGATGAGGTATGGTTGGAGGCCAGCCAGATGCCCTGCTGCCTCAATACCACCCTTAGGAATTTCCCTATGCTCTGATCTGCACGTATTCTAGCTGGATTTGAATTAGCCAATTATGTATTGCTATGCTAATTCCTTTGTTCCCCTAGACCTCCTTCCTATAAAAACCCCTAACCCCTGAGCCTCGAGGTTGATCCCTCTGTCTCCTGCGTGAGATATGGGTCCACCTGGAGCTCCGATATTAAAACTACCTTGTGTGTTTACATCAAGATGGTCTCTTGTGTTTCCTTGGGTGCACGTTCTCTTGGGACTTGAGCAAGGGTCTCCCTACGGGGGTCTTTTACACAAAGCCCTCAGAACGCCATAAATGTGGGCCCATAAATTGGCCCATACCTATAACTCTAACACTGCACTGAGAAGGTGGATGGAGAAAGACCAGGAGTTAAGGTCTTAGCTACATAGTGAGTTTGAGGCTAGCCTAGGCCTCAAACCCTGTCTCAAATAACAAATAAATAAACAGGTGAAAACAATAGCTAAAAAACATGGCAAAGGGGGGGGGGGAGCTCCTCCTCTAACATCAGTCACAGTGTTTCAGACAGAACTACTATAGCAAGGACTCTCAGCCACTTTGTGTACTCACTTTGTGCAGCTCACTGTATGGGCTGCCTCAAGGAGCCCCAACCACAGTTGTCTCGTGTGAGATATTCTATTGCAGACATTAGGGAATATATATATATATATATATGTGTGTGTGTGTGTGTGTGTGTGTGTGTGTGTATTATAAGATAAAAACATACGGAGCAGCTGAGCATGGTGGTGCTTACCTTTAATCCCAGCACTCGGGAGGCAGAGGCGGAGGCGGAGGCGGAGGCGGAGGCGGAGGCGGAGGCGGAGGCAGAAGCAGGTGGATCTCTGAGTTTGAGGCCAGCCTGGTCTACAGAGTGTGTTCCAGCACAGCCAGGGCTACACAGAAAAACCTTGTCTCAAAAACAAACAAACAAACAAACAAACAAACAAAAAATAACAAAACCCAAAACCTATAGAGGCTAGGGAGATGGCTTAGTTGTTAAGAGTACTCTTATGGAGAAGTCAGGTTCTGTGCTCAGCAGTCATGGCGAGTCACAGGGAGTCTCAAAACTGTCAGTGCCACCAGCTCTAGAGGATCAGAGACCAGGCATGCACATGGTACACATACATATAGGCATGCAAAAAATTCATATATATAAAATAAATAAATTGTAAAATGATTAACTAACAACAATAAAAAACCCACGTAACCAGGCAAGCTATAGTTCTAGCACTTGGGAGGCCAAGACAGGGAGATCACTATGTGTTCAAGGCTAGCCTAGGATACCTCGTGAAGACTCCCGGGACAGTCTCAGCTATAGTGAGACCCTGACTCAAAAAACGAAAGCAAACAAGCAAAAACATATGTTCCTACACAAACAGAGACAGGTCTGTTGACCTGAAGGAGCTCCTTGCAATTCGAGATTTTTCAGCCCTGCCCCAGACAGGACGCCATGGGGGCTCTCCATAATTAGTCTCTGTCAGGATCTTCAGGCAGACGCCTGTCTGGGCATTGGTATCCTGATATTTCCTTCCCTTAAGCTTATCACTGGGGAAATGGCAGAAATGAAGCACAAAGGCATCTGAGGCCTCGTGGCCTGGTGTGGCAGCTTTAGGTCTTAGAGGCTTTAGATCGCTCATGACTAATGTTCTTACTCAGGATTAAGTATAGGAAGGAAATACAGATTCCCCTGAAAGTCCATCACCGAGAGCAAGAGCTGTAATTCCAGTGAGTATTCATTAGACATCTCTATGCAGTGTGTACACCCAGGGTGGCCACTCTTGTCCATGCTCAGGACTACCATTTACAAGTATTTCTGTAACTGCTGTATTTTGAGATTTTTTTTTTTTAAAGACAAGTACTCTCTGTGGCCTTGAACTCAGAGACTGTCCTGCCCTGCCTCTCTCTCTCCAGTGCTATTAAACACATGTGCCACCATACTCTTCCCAAGAGTTATTTCATTTTTTAAGTGTGTGTGTGTGTGTGTGTGTGTGTGTGTGTGTGTGTGTGTGTAGGGAATGGAGCATGTACATGTGAGTGCAGGTACCTTAAGAGGCCAGAAGAGAGCATCAGATTCCCCTGGAGCTGGAGTTACCCACAGTTGTGAGCTGCCTGCTGTGTATGCTGGAAACTGAACTTCGATCTTTTGCAAGAACAGTACATGCTCTTAACTATTGACTCATTTCTTTGGCCCTGTAGTTGATATTTTCTCTCAGAATATGTGATGGATAGATTTCTGGGTTAGTAACTGTAGAGTAACATTGAGATTGTTCCCTCTTCTTCCTCCTCCTTTCCTCCTCGTCCTCCTCCTCTTCCTTTTCCTCCTCTTCCTCTTCTTCCTCCCCCTCCTCCTCCTCTTCTTCTCTATCCAGTAGTACTGGAGCTTGAACTCAGAGCTTGCATATTCTAGGCAAGCATTCTACCACTGAATACTAACGCCATGATTGTTTAAGGATGACAACTATTTGTATTATTTATAAACCATGATTTATTCAACCTGTCACTTATTCTTTTAAAACCATTTTTATTATATTCATTTATGGTAAGCAGGAGGGGAACATGCATGTGGAGGTCAGAGGACAGCTTTCAGGGGTCAGTTGGCCTCCCACGTTGGCCCTGGACACTGAACTCATATCATCAGCCTCAGCAGAAACTACCTTTGCCCACTGAAACATTTTGCAAACCTGTCCCCTAGTTTTGAGCTTTTGGGCAGGATTTTAAAGAATTTGTTTATTTTAATTTTACATGTATGAAGGTGCCAGAAAAAGGGTGTTAGATCTCCTGGGACTGGAGTTATAGATGGTTGTGAGCTGCTGTGTGGGTGCTGGGAATTGAACCTGTGTTCTTAACTGCTGAGCCATTTCTTCAGCCCCTGAATTTTTTTTTTCTTCTGAAATATCATTAGTACACAGTAACAAATATCCTGTTTTCAGTTTTTTGTGTTTGTGCAATTTTCTCCTCAGGGTGATTTTCCAAAGGGAACTAGCTTAATATAGCAATGTATACATTCTCTGCTTTGATATAATTCCCTATCTGCCTTCTGGAAATGCTCCACCAATGTATCTCTGTGAGCAGAGGATCTCTGTTCCATAGTCACAAGCTTTGCTTTTTATCAGTGTCTGGGTTTAGATGCTGATGTTGTTGTCTAATTCAGCTTTTTGAGCAGTGCTTTTCAGCAAACATGGCTGACTTCTTCCAGATTTATCATCTTGGTTCATGCAGCTTAGTTCTGTTACCCGGCTCTTCTTGTGTTCTCTTGGCCTATGATAAACCTTCTGTTTTTCAGAAGCCTCTGTGCCTTCTTTGGCTTTATTTATTTTTCATCCTGTTAACTTTGAGAGGATTTACCTGCTTTTAGGTCTGTGAGTGAGGTTTTGTGCTTTTTTTACCATCATGTCTAGATTTGCCTCTTTCAAGCCAGGGAGGTGGGGCTTGCTGCCAAGCCTGAGGATCTGCGTTCCATCCCTAGAACCCACAGGATGGAAGGAGAGAACCAACAATCAAAAGTTGTCCTCTGGCCGGGCAGTGGTGGCGCACGCCTTTAATCCCAGCACTTGGGAGGCAGAGGCAAGTGGATTTCTGAGTTTGAGGCCAGCCTGGTCTACAGAGTGAGTTCCAGGACAGCCAGGGCTACACAGAGAAACCCTGTCTTTAAAAACAAACAAACAAACAAACAAAAGAAAAGAAAGAAAGAAAACTTAGCTTCTGACAAAGCATACACTTTTCATACAATGAAGCCCCCTTTTGCTCAGTGGAGCATAGTAATATTTATGGAAAACCCACTTGAAAAAGATAGAGGTCTGTTTATCTCTCCAGTTAGGCATTTTCTGAAGGACTTCACATGGATGCACTAAAGCATAGTAATAGGTGTTACATTACAAAAAAAAAAAAAAAAAAAAAAAAAAAGGATGTTAGCCAGGTAGGTGGTGGTGGTGTACACCTTTGATCACAGTACTCAGGAAGCAAAAGAAGGCAGATCTCTGGGAGTTTGAAGCCAGCCTGGTCTATCAAGCAAGTTCCAGGATGGCCAGGTACACAAAGAAACCCTGTCTTGAAAAAATAAAGCAAAGCAAAACAAGACACCACTAACAACAAAATGAGTGTGGTCAACTAATGATGGAAAACACTGAATTACTCATAGAAATTTATGGAAGAGAACAGGGACATGGTCTAGGAGGTAAAGATTGCCCTGCAACCCTGAAAGCTTGGGTTTACTCCCCAGAACCATGTAAAGGAAGGAGTGAACCTTCCACAAGGTCGCCTCTGACCCTCACATGCACTCACATGCACATGTGCTCCTGCCTCATAACATGTACACATAAGAACAATAAAGATTTTTATTAAAATAAAAATAGATAGGAGAGGGCCTATGACATAACTCACTTGGCAAATGCTTGCCAGACATGTGCAAAGCCCTGAGCTCATAAGGCCAGACATAGTAGTCCATGCCTGTCATCCTAGCACCTGGGAGATGAGGCAGGAGCATCAGGAGCTTAAGATCATTCCGTTGTATAGGAGTTCAAGTTCTATATGGGATACATGAGATCCTGCTAGAGAGAGAGAGAGAGAGAGAGAGAGAGAGAGAGAGAGAGAGAGAGATTGCTAAAAGAGTTGTCATCTTTGGTAGGCTAATACATCATGAGGCTACAAGAAGACATTATATACAACAATCTAACTTACTAATAAGATCCTGCTGTTCTATGGGACTCAGTTTAGAGAATACTTAATGTTTTCCAGCCAGGCCATGATGCTGCACACCTTTAATCGCAGCACTTGGGAGACAGAGGCAGGAGGATCTCTGTGAGTTTGAGGCCAGCCTGGTCTACAGGGCCAGTTCTAGGAGAGCCTGGACTACACAGAGAAACCCTGTCTCAACAAACAAACCGACAAGTTTTCTATACCTACTCCCAACTAATTGTGGAAGAAAACACATTCAGATTTGCTAACTATAAAGGAGTTATTTTTGTGGGAAGTGTGGGATGGACTGCACCAGGAAACTTGGTAAGGCCGGGCAGGTTCAGAGTCCCAGGCACCCAGGTACCCATCTGAGACACTAGGCGGCTTCCTGCTCCCTACCAGATTCCTGACCTGGAACACGAGCCACACTTCCTAGAGGCCCTGGGGGTTTAGCCAATAAGATTCCCTTCCTGGACATTCCTCCCTGCAAAAGGTATTTAATCTCTGGTCCACCCTGAGGAGGTGGTATATACCCATTTTCCATGATGAACAATCAATAAACAGTTTGGAACCATGGACTGTCTCTCTCATCAAGAGCTACCATGGGGAGTATGGAGAAGTCACACTACCTAAACCTCCTGCAGAAGGCTCCCCTGTGCTCCCAGACTTTCTCCCTCCACTTCCCCACTGCCCCCGATCCCAGCCTTGTCCCAGGCCCCTGGTCCTCCAACTCCATTCTGACTCCCCACAATCCAGCCTCATCTGAATATCCAGTTTGGGAGCCCCCAGCTCATCATGGGCCAGTGCCCCCCCATTCTGATTCCATGCTGTTTCCAGAGGTCACTGGATGCTCAGGAGCTTGGGGACCCCAGCTTCAGGCTCCCACATTCTAGGCTGTGTTTTCCAGGCAGTGTTTCAGTGTATTGGTACCCGAGCCCAGCACCTAAGAGCACCAGCACAATCTAGTGCTCCTAGTTTTGCCTGCCCTATGGTGTTTCCACACCCAGTGGCGGGGGAGGATGTGTATGGGGCGGCGGGAAATGCAGACCCATAATATCCTATAGGAGAGCTGAGGTTGAGGCTCAATTGGTAGAGTTTTCCCCTAACATATATAAAGACTCGGATTGTATCCCCAGCAATTTTACAGCTGCCTGTTGAAATGACCCCACCTTTTCATCTTAATTCCTAACTTACCACTTGGCTGTCCAGCCCTGCTGCTCCAGCTCCTTGTGTCTCCCCAGTGCTTCCTGGTTTCTTTGCTTTTGACCCCACTTTTTCTTTAACAGGTCTGTTTCTTTCTTCTTGAGAGCACTCTTTAACAGCTCTTTTAGCAAGGATTTACACAAGTGAGCAAACCCACCCTTTGTGTGTCTGGAAATATCCAAGTGAGAGTGTAGAAGAGCCCAGTGTTAGGTTACTGTCTCCCTTTAGAGTTGGCAGCCTTCTGTTGGCTGTGAGCCTACTTGTCTGTGGGAAGTCAGTCAAACAGTGGGCCTGCCATCCTTTGGGGATAAGCTTTGTCGTTCTTCTGGTGATTTTGAGATTTTTTTCTCTTTGACTTTGATGTCCCCACAACTTTATCGGTGTGTCTAAGTAAGGGTGTGTTTCTGCTTGGGTGGGTAGGCTTTTTTCAACTAGAAAATCAGGTCTTACAGCATTTTGATGGGATGGCGGTGGCCAGATGGCTCATCAAGTAGAGGGCCCTGCCACCAATCCTGGCAATCTGAGTTTGATTCCCAGGTCCCATACAGTGGAAGGAGAGAGAGAGCCTTCTCCCATACATTGTCCTTTGATCTCTGCACATATATTGTGAGACATGCACCCCCACACATCTTCATACACATACACACAAATAAATGTAAACTCTGTTTAAAAAAATAAACGAAAACTGAACAGTGGTAGTGTACACCTTTAATTCAAGTGCTTAGGAGGCAGAGGCAGGCAGATCTCTGTGAGTTCAAGGCCAGCCTGGTCTACAGAGCAAGTCCCAGAACAGCCTGGGCTACACAGAGAAACCCTGTCTTGGAGAACAGAGGGAAAGAAAGAAAGAAAGAAAGAAAGAAAGAAAGAAAGAAAGAAAGAAAGAA